>JAHZNB010003412.1:0-67081 GCA_027744295.1 Callyntrura guangdongensis
GAAAGGGGGAAGAAAGAGAAAGAAGAAACAGTTGAACTTGAGGCTATATTTTATTACGCAGATGAAAAACTATTCACCTAGTCATGACTTTAGAGTGTTTGTCTGCCTGTCCGTCTGTCCTCATCACTGTACAGGCCAGACGCTTCAGCCGATTTTGCTCAAATTTGGTACACAGGTACCTTAGAGTACTGGCTTATATGGGATACAATTTCAGAAAATTTGGCAAACCTCCAAGGGGTCATTTGGAGGGGGGGGGGTAGGTTAAAATTTAATCTAAATTAATTCAAATTTTGTAAAGCGATACTAGGCTAAATGACAAACCTTACCACGGGCGGGGTCCAGCCGTATTACATACAAATGACAAACCAAAATATCAAGTCTTTGTCAATTCAATCAGCTTGCATCAATACCAAGATTTTGATCTGCGTCTCTACTGCTGCAATTTTAGCAAGTTTATTTCACCTGGCAATGGTGTGCTCTTATTTTAACGACATCATGAAGTACTACGTAGGTAGAGGTACGTTTTCAAGGAAACCATAAGAAATGAGTTAACTTCCTTTTTACACTGCTACATAATAATACGTACATGGCTGATGATGGAGCAATGAAAGCTGTAAATGTACGAAACGAATGGCATTATTACAAATGAGTACTGCTGTTGCTGCTCTGTAGCTAACTTAACAAGCTGTTGTTCAATAACAACCGTCATATAAGCAATTCCATCCTGCTTAAATACTCACATTACCTCCACCATCATCAGCACCACCACCACTAACGCTTTGCTAGTAGTGGGTGCAGTAAGCAGCAGCAGGAGGAAAAGAACGCATGCCAGTTCCCGTGCTTTCCAAGTTTTCGTTCACATTTTCTGCGGAATGACCACACTGCCATGGTGGCTTGGCACGCTCGCGGCACAAACACACTACAAGCACTAGTAAGGAACACGGGAAAAGCTTTCAAGTAAATGGAGGCATAATAAACTTGGATACACCTAAATGTGGTTTGGTTGCATATAGAAAGAGTATCATTATGATGAGATTGTGTCTGTATTATAAATGGGTGGCGTACAACGTAATGTTTTGGTAGCGCTTGAAGCCGTGTCAAAAGTTGCTTGCCACCAGAGCCGAGGAAAGCATGGTTTTAATCACACGCAAGCTGATTCTTTTGGCATCTCTTTTAATGAAATCAGCGTGTTGCCCGGCAATCAACAGCTCTTGTTTCTTTTGTCGTTTTCCCTCCTCCCCTCCCCATGAGAAGGAAAAGAACGTGTACAAAAGTTAGCAATACATACATCAGAATACAGTAGAGAAACAAGCAGCGTGTGTGTGTGTGCATGTTTTGTACTGTACCGTTGTGTGATGAGGATTGTGTGTGTGTGTGTGAATAAATGGCCGTGGCAGTGGTGCTGATAGTTAGTAGTTGTATGCCAAACGAAAAACCAACAGCTTCACTAAACTTCACGGAAGTCAAACATAAGTCATTGTTTAATGTGCTAATCACAAGCAGGAGTGTAGAATTGGCTCTAATTATACACGTGGAAGGTTGTCGTGCATTGTAGTTTCATTGCTCAATATAGCAGCCAAGCAGTGTATTGTAAGATTGATATGGCGTCGATGATGACGGTAGAAAAGGTATCACGAATTTTGTAGTAACACCATGACTGATGCCTTTTTACATGTTCAAATTTACTACAACACTTTCCTTTATCAGTAGATTGTACAGTGTACACACCTTTAGACCTTCCAAATCAAATATTAAAATTTCAACCATGTTGTTGTGCCCTTTTTTTCGTTTGCTGCCACCAGCGTTTTTTTTCTGAGACAATTTTGTTGTGTTATAACTATACACAACCAAATGACTTGAGAATGATTTTTAGAGATCAAATAAAAAATAATGATACATTATTGCACAAGTAAATAATACATAATAATAATGGCGAGACGGACTTGTGTGCTTTTGGTACAAGCTACAACGTGCACTCCCATCTCCTCTCGTGAATACGAAGGAAAAATTATTATTGCCTTTCTACCGTGTCGCTGTCTTAAGTTACCCTGTTTACTTGGCCTGTCTTGAGGTTTGGGCAACTGCTCTATTGCTGGTAACAACACAGCTTGGATTTGGGTACTCTACTCTCTCCACTCTCATAACTACTTAACTACCCTGTTTTTCAATGCTTTTGCGTACGTCAATTACACTTTTTTGTTACACTTTATTTCCTCTCCTGGTGAGCATTGATTGTACTAATGTAACGCTTTGGTGACTATAAAAGCAGCTTTTATGCATTTATGGCGAAGGCCTCTCAGGATAACGAGATGGAACCGCCTCTAATATCTGTATTATGGGATTCTCACATGTCATAGGAAAATTTAGTCTGCGTCATCTTTCACCATTGGGATTGAGCTGTGTAAAACACACACGTAATATCTACACAGGCTGAACAGATAAAAGTATAAATATGTACAACGTCGGTACTAACTGGTCATAATGCATTTGTGTGACGGCTACGAACGCAACGCAAGGATATAATTTAGCATCAAGACAATCGTCTTGAATGAAGAAAGGTCGTCGAAAAAGGAAGTAGTGCTAGACGAAAAGACGAGCACCAAAGCAGAATACTTTTGGTACTACCACAGTTGTGTACTCGTGGCAGTTATCCTGAAGAAAATGCTTTTGAGATGATTTAAAAGGTACTCATATTTACACTTAATCTGATGATGCCATTATCGTTAAATTAGCTGGTATGGCGGTAGATACAGACGATTAGAAAATGATAACTTTTTCACTGACTAGGGAAACGTGTGCGCTTCAGCAAACTTGTAATATGCGGTAGGGATTTATTTTTCTAAATGTGAAGGAAACATCGAGAGAAATATTTTATTGTTATTTTGTATTGTACTATGCATGCACATGCATTTCGGAAACATATGGTGGTGTTACGAAATAGGAAAAAATGACTTTAAAAGTAATCATAATAGTAATGGTAGAGGAGTAGTAGTAGTAATAACCCATTGCATGTCTGTGTTTTGCCGAGTAATTCATCCATGTGCACACACGAATAAGATCGCCGAAAAAACGAAGTTTTTTTTGTATTTTATGGTGTTTTAGTAGAAATGCTTGATTACTTACATGTTAGAGAAGTGGTGGTGGTGCTGGTTGATCATCGTCATGGTACCATCATGAATAATGCAGAATAGAATAGAATAATACTAGCGACCGGCGTCTTTTAATGTAGCTTGTTAGGAAAAAAAAGATACTTTAATGATACGCATATACTCATCACGATTGTGTACGTACGTACGTACTTAACTACATTATTAAGTACACAAGGGAGAGGGATAGAGAGATGAAGAAATACGCAGATGTAGTTTACACATTAATACGCACTTACCTACTAACTTGTGTCTGTTGACTTTACTAGTTATTGCACTTATTACAATGATTATGATTATTACCGGCATTACTGTTGCTATTATCTCGTTTGGTAAACTCATTCCCAACAATTCAAACCTCGAATCTTACCCTTGGTATACTATGATGGAGGTCTGACCCCCAAAGAAGTACGTACACAGACGCAGAGGGGAAGGAATGATCATTTCTTGAAGTTTGTAGTATGCTGGCTCACAGAACATGGGGAAATGTGCTACATGACGAGATGATCTTAGGTTGTTCTTTCTGGCTGCTAGTTTAAAATTTCTTGTTGGTATATTTAATGAGCAAATAAAGAAAAAAAATTATTCTAAAATAGTTCTTTTTACATTCTACTGATTGCAATTCCGGGTGAAACCATAACTGTCATAAATTAAGATATTTCAAGTATTCTTTCCTGAACTCGTAAATTACTCTATCGGAAACTGTCTTTTGAAAATGCTACGTGTAAAGTGAACCAATTTGTAAACAATAAACAAACTGTGTTTGCACTCTGAGCTAATACAAAAAATAGATAAAAGTTGTTCAAAAAATACAAGCAAGGTGATAGGGGGAAAACCGAGCCGTTTGTGTGCAGTCAATGTATTTACAAGCATTACAGAGTGTTGAAAAAACTAGAAAATTTACAAATGGGTAATGTTAATTAATGTTGTTATTATTATCGTTATGAGTCTATTCCAATGCAGTTGAATCCCGGCAATCTGCAAAAGACCATATATTCTGGTGTGGTCTTAACAAGACAGCAACAGCTCAACACACACAAGGGTAAAAATATGTTAATTACACGAGTGGAACTCTGCTGTAATTACGGTGCGAACTAAAATGCTGGTTTACTTGCTTCACACAATGAACGTCTGCTGATTAAAGCCGGTAACAATCTGCCTGTTGCTGGGCAAATTTCCCATAGGAATTATTAATCATAAAATTATTGTTAAGTGTGCACACATAGTATGTGTTTGAATTCTTGGTTGGAGCAAAGGGTGCTGATGACTCGGGACGAGAGGAAAAGATGCTGTTTCATGATAGTCTACCGGCCACAAAAACCAATTCACAGCCACCTTACCGTGCCAGCGGAACAGCCTGAAATTAATGTGCCACAAGTTATATTTTTTGCAACCTGTTTCTTCACAGTAGCATAATCATATAATCAATTCAGAGTCTATATTTTTACGTACTGAAATGGATCTTAGCTTGGTTGCCTTCACTCAAGCTAAAGTGAAAATGCTGAAAGGTATGAAAAACTACATTTTCCCCCAGAACATTTGCACGCTGCGCAATATCTATAACAGCGAATTAGACAATTTCAGCAGTGAAGAAGGCATGTAATCTTGAAAGTTACAATTTTGTATTCACCACAAGTAGTTTGTACATGTGTGGCTACTAACTCGTTGAATTTCCTCAGACAGGAAAGGTGCGGTTCAACGTGATATTATGTGTGTGGTATCATCATCAGCAGCAGAAAGTTGGTGTTGGTGAGCACCCAGCAACACATCGCGTTGTAGAGAAAACAGCAGCTGAATCTTAATCACCGAGAAAATCATATTTTTCTGATGCAGTAATTTCATCATTATAATTATTACACATGTTTTATTACAATTAGTCAAGTAGTCCTTGTTTGTTAGTAGTAATTCGTAAACTTGTATTATATTATACACTCTCGTTGCCTCTGGCGTGCTACTTGTTTCATTGCATGTTTTCTCTTAAAGTTTTGTGAAGATACTGGGCAAATCAGGCGTTCGAAAGGCGTTGAGAATAGAATCGTAAATCATATGCTAATACGGTTAATTTACTATGATAATTTTGGTACAAGTTTATGGGATAGAAGAAAGGAAATAGGTGCTTCATCTTGATTTTCTACTAGTTTTCGTTACGTTTTTATCATAAACAATTGTGCAAATTAGACTCGCATTTGTTATACTAACTGTAGCTCACCAGTGTGCTAGCTTCATCCGTGTCACGGAGTAATTATTGAAACAACTTAAGTACCTAATCAGATCTCTTACAGCTCGTTGATTTATCACTTTTCATTCTGGTGTTCATGCAAAATTCTTACACTTCAACTTTATGAAGAACATTACATTACAAATACAATAAAATAATCAAGTAAAACGGTGATATGGTTAAGAGACTCAACGTAGACCACGTAGAAAATGTAATGCCATCAGGTTTATGAGTACCAAAATTTATGGAAAGAGATACCAAAAAGCTATTTTTTAGACGGAGACTTTTGTGCAATTACCACCACAGTAAAAATTCCTTATTTACGACCATCTACACTGTGATGGGAATATACAATAATGTTTTGCTGAACACCGGCTGTATCAGCAATAACTTCTAAAGGGAAAGAAATTTTGTATTCGAGCGGTAGCTATAGTAAATTGGTAAACGAATTAAGGTTGACCTTGTTGACTCTAATAGTCAAAGTTAAATACTGCTTAGCTTATATAAAACTATAACCCGATTAATCGTATTGCGCATTGTGGTAGCAGGATTTTACGGTGTCCACTCTGACAAGGATGATATGTTGACATTATAACCTTTAAGAGTCACTTTTTTACTAAAAGGGTAATTAAAAGGGACCTACCTGTAAATACATATAATATACCATGGTAACACGCCAGAACCTTGAAACATGTCGAAGTTGCCTAAATGTTTAATTTTTTGCATTGTGAATATTGGGATAATAAGTTAAGAGCGAAATCGAATTTCAAAACTGCTTCTTTTTAATTGGTGCACATGACCATGGGTGATTGTTGTATTACGAGTGCGTGTGGAATGTGGTGCGTAATAATAAGTATAATTTGACTCGTTTCGTTTACATTTGCACACAGCATCTCTCCTTACAAAAGCAGCTGGCAATGGCAATTTTAGAAACTAATGATTTTCTTGAGATAAGATACCTTTAGGAAATCATATTGTATACCGTTTGCCATGCTTTATTTGAAATGCAATAATGATCCACACAAACCCGTTTTACCTGTGGTTACTATAATACAGAAAGAAGAAAAACATAAGATTTTGATTGATTTCGTTTTGTTGCGTATTAATTAATTATTAATTAATACGGTCACGTGAATCAATGATAGGCTAAGCTATAAGAGAGTTACACTATAATACATATGACATACACAGAGGTGCGTACCCATGTAGGTTACACATGAAGTGTCACCTACCTAACCACCCAACCTTATCTAGCTAACTACAAACACAGCCAAAGGTTGGAAAGGCCAACTCACGTGTTACGGACAAAATGCTGAGGATTTTTTTCACTGTCAAATTTAAAGTTTAATTCAAATATCTATCATGGTGAATTAACTACGGTTGGAAGAATCAGTGAGCGGACGACAAACAATATGACCATGACGTGTACTGTTGTGAACTAAGTTTTTCCCGACGAAAAGGTTTCTGCTACTGATAAAGGACATTCTCGACATTTCTCGTTTGTCCTAAAGTAAATTATTTAGAGCATCAATCAGAGGGATAAGTATGGATGCCGACAACATGGGTTTGTTTAGGTTGTATGGAGAAATTCACGTTATTCCCTAGTAGGCTTGGTCAATTTACAAACAAAAAATATTTATTCGGGGTAAGGACAGCATACTTTCTTTTTAGTTAGGACAGTTCAATTAAACAGGTTTTTCAGTGAGTATTAACTTGGATCGACATAATTTCGAGTCTTAGGATTCGATTATGTAGTATTCTAATGTACACACTTGTACGTAATAAACAAACGTGCATTTTTTGTGGGATAGAAATAGCTTGCCTAAAGACAAATAAATAAATAAATAATAGGGGTTAAAATAATTTCTAATATTTTGAACGTTTTCGAAAAAATCTCTGGAATGCATTACAGCACAGATTTAAAAAACTAAATTTTCTTTTTGTATCTTTGACGAAACATTTTCGTTGGTAAAGCATTTGGAGATTTGGGATTTGTAAGTAACTCAAAAGAGCATTGGGCTGTCTGTGTCTTGGTGTTAAAATGCAAGTGTTAGAAACACGTAAGGACATAGATATGCGTACATGAGCATTGACAAGCTACAAAAACCAATTAATTGTTTATCTTCTTTTCTCTTAGAGTAAACGTCTAACCATGTATAAGAGCCGAAGAACACAGGTAAAGTTGTAAGCACAGATACCACTTAACTGCTGGGGTTTTGTTTTTACGATATACGATGTAAATCTTTCTTTGAATGTGGGCACTTAAAAATATTGTTAAAAAAGGTCTACAGTGACAACAACCATAAAGCTTTCGACGACATCGCATGCGACAGTTGTATCACCACCACCTGCGGTTTCTTATCCTCACAAGTTTTCGAGAACAAGAGTGAACCGCTAAAATGCTTGCACAGTGGACTAATTTTTAAGTGAACCAACTGAAGACAAATTTTTTGAGTCGAAAATAATAATAATAATAATACTCAAAAAAATCGGCGTTTCAACATATTTTCAAGTGTGTATCAATAAATTTTAATCTTAAGATTAAGAATCTTAAAATATAAACATTTAAATGGATGGTTTATTGTCTAAAATTTAGTTATTCTAGAAAAAATTGTTTTATGAGTTCTGTTTCTGCTAATTAATTTCTATGAAAATGGCTAAATTGAGTACGGATCAAAGCAAAGAGTTTGGTTTAACTTGTAAAAAATGTCCCTAATTTCATATTCAGAGGAGTGACTCCCTTAGTTAGATATCCAAAGTTGGTTGAACCAAGCTGCCGTGAAGAATTTACAGAATTATTTTTACATTTACTAATACCAATACCTCATAACTCAAATGCGTTTTTTATCAGTTTAATGGGATTCCCGGCAATCGAAGATTCCCCTTGACTCGGGTTTTAATGTAACAATATTCTTTCCGACTTTTGGCATGGTTTGCTAGAATCTTATAGATTTAGATACATACGTTAATGTTTTGGTAATACAGATTTAAATATAAATATGTATAAATACACGCAACAAACGAGAAAAGTAAAAAGGATTTTCTTGGTATTTTGAGAGTAAGTGAAGAATGTCTCAGCTAAGTTTATCTGTTCATTGCCAGCTTTACGACTAATGTTTTTGTTCAAGTCATAAGTATCTACGATATATCTTGATACATTCTAAAATATTTGAGCAAGTTCACGTTTCCCTGATACAGATTTGTAGTTGCCCAATATCGTAACTATATCTTCATGTGTGTAAGTGTGCGTAGAATATTGTGCTCCTTCTTTACAGTTCACGGCATATTTTGAATTTCAAAAGGAAAACTGTTCGAGGGCACTGCATTTCAAGCTGGTATCTATCAGCAAAAGGGATCAAACAAAACCAAAATGCCATAGGATCGGTGCAACAAGCAACTTCAAAAATACTCATCATCACTACATCACATCATCATTCTCATACAGTACCTCCGAGAACAATACGGGAAGAATGTTGGTCATATTGTGGTAGAAAACAAACACAAGGAAGGGAAAACGATAAAGAATGCTCTCCGTCGACATACAAGAAAACCACTATGTTTATTTCAAAAGTTTCTATTTTCGAAACCATCATCAATCACGATTCATCGTACTGATAATCAAGCTGATGAAAAGTACTGCTGAATGACGTTGCATGTGGGATACCGAATTTATGAATAATGCCACGTCCGTGTCCTTTTTGAATTCAACATCGACCATGTACCTTATTGATCCTCCGTAAAACATTCTGTGTGCCATGTGTTGGAACTTTCAAATTTACACTAAAGTTCTCGTGAATATCCAATGACGTGTTATTCACATTATCACAGCAAAGTAATCAAAATGTTTCCGACCACTGTTACTTTACACTTCACCTACTAACTTTTACAAAACCAAATTATCCAAACATAGTGTAACTGAAATGAACTATTATTCCATTATTATTTCCAGTATACACTCCATCAAACATGAAAAGTAGTTATAATGAAACAAGACTGTTTTAAATAGTACAGATAACTTTTGTGTGCGATTATAAATTTTGCGTTTGTTAGACGACTCGAATGATATATTGCATGATTTTTTTGAAGTTATAACGGTTTCTAACCGTTACGAAATTGGGGTCAAAATGCGTCACATATTGTTTCTTATCCTGAGACGAGTCGAATGATATATTGCATGCCTTATGTTGCTATTTAAAAATTTTGAAGCTGTAACGGTTTCTAACGGTTGCCGTTATCGGATTTGGCTGAAAATCAGCCTCAGGGAAGACCTTTAATGCATTTGTGCCAAGTTTGAAGTCAATTGGTTGAGTAGTTTAGAAGAAGTAGTCTTCATAGACACACACACAGACAGGATGATAAAACCAATAAAAGTCTGGTAAACTGCAAAGTAGGCACATCTATTCAGTATTGGCATTAAAATCAGCCCAAGCCCAACTATTCAGCATACTGACTAGTTATATCAAAGGTCATAAAGCTTAATGAATGATGGTGAATCACCATCATCATTCATTTCAAGGCCTTTCAAAATATGCTTTCTTCAGTTGTCTGTTTATGCTTTTTTGTCGGAAAATTATGGTTTTTTCCCTAAAACTGTAATGTTTTTTATGCTTTTTAAAACAAGTGTAAACATCACTTTGCAAGTTTCATCCTATAAAGATTATTACTTATTTAGGCACATGTCTATGTGACTATATAATTTTCCTCCATCGTGGCCGTTCGGCCGTCCGTGTCCACGATAACTCTTGAAGAAAAAGGAATTTTGAAATTCTGTTTTCAACAATCGATAGATATGACCAATAGCTCGGATGAGTTCGAAGATGGGCATTTGAGGTCGACCCCTTGGGGGTCAAACGGGGGGTCAAGCCTTAAAGCTAAATTGGCTAACTTTAACGCCAATACTACACTACTCTACACTACACTACATGTGCCTACCCTACAGTTTACAAAAATTTATTAAGAGTTATTTTTATCATTTTCTCCTGTTTTTAAAAGGCTTTAATATTTTTGGTGGTTTGCCGCAACTATTTTTGAAGATTCTGGGTTAGTTCATCAAACTGTTCGTATGTTGGTTTCTTAATATGGATTTGTATGACCCTTGGAAATACTGTTTTGCTAACGTCTTGTAGTCGGAAACCAGCAATTTGCGGTCACTATATTACACGTACTGATTACTTGTTTCAGTGAATAAAGTCAATATCTAACCGTTCGCAAGTCATTTATAAACCTAACAAAATATTAACGGCTTATGCGATTTAAAACATTACATTCGTTATTAAAAAAGGGAAGAATCTATGATTTACTGTGAATAAACAAATCTTGCAACGTTACAACACATTGTTGTCTAATGCTTAAATGCATATTCATACATGTGTGTTACTATTACGTACGTATATATACGATTGGAACAACGATGAAATATCCATTAGAGGTGAAGTTTACACGGTAGAATCGATAAACTACATATTTGTTTCATGTTTACTCCTTTTAAAATGTACAAATCTAATACAAATCTGTTTTTAATAACGGTTTAATAACAAAAAATAATGAAAAAATTAAAAATTCTAAAATTTAAGGCTTAATTATGCTTTTTATGCTCTTTTTCCTAGAATTATGCTTTTTGGATTTTATTATGCTTTTTATGCTTTCTGGTTTCAAAATTTTTTCCATCAAATTGCTTTGTCAACACAAGAAAAGCTTATTTAGCAAGCCTTTCATAGTTTATGTCATCATTATGCTTTTTATGCCTTTTATGCTTTTGAAAGGCCCTAGTAATTATAAATCACATGCATAAAATTTTTTGAAAATCTATATTATATAGTTCAGACCATAAATATATCATACCATAATACGTTATCTATTGCTTTTACTAGATATTTATGTACATTTTACTTGAATTGACAAAATTTTGGCTCTTGACAGTAAAATATTTCATTCTTTCGACCTGGAAAAGTTCTCTTACAGTAGTATGGAGTTAAGTGCTCACCCAGACTGTAGCATGCATCTTGAATTGTATATCCGTCCGTAATTAGTATATTATGTAAAATCATCTAGAAGACCACTCTTGCGTGTTTCTTTACGTATCCAAAATGTATGTGACCTTTAAAAGTTGAAGTGAAGAGAAACAACTTTCTTTATTATTCTATTGTTGTAACTGCATTATGTACATAAAACCTCTGCAATTGAGCTTCCCTTTAAATACTGGCAAAGAAATGATTCTGATAACGGTTAATAACAGTCGTTTTTGCAATCCCATCACTTTGAAATTTGGGATTGAGATTCAAATTCAACACACTTGGGTTGATATGTAGAGACGTAGAGATTAGGTATACGGTATTTGAGAAGTGAAGTTTTTTATTATACTGATTTTGTTAAATACCTTTAACTGGATATTATTAGGCATATGTATTATAAGAGTATAGTACATTCACTACTTTGCCCTGTCATAGGAAGAATTCATTTGAGTACTTGAAGGTCTGAAGGATTGAATGTGGAAATCTTTTAAGCAGAGAAGCTCGGTAATTGCCCCAAAATAGAATTCAACAAGGTTGGGTTACGATTTTCTGCATATTCCCTTCCTCTTTTCAATGAGGTTGGTAAGAATTTTCACTTTCCGATTATAAATACTATATGGAACAGCAGTGACATATTAACGTACTAGGGATACGTGAAATTGAAAAGGGTAAGAAAAACGGTTTGGTTGAAGCTTATAAACTAGAAAATTCCTAAGGATGTTTAAAGCTAAATTGCAGTAGCCACGCAACTAATAGAAAAGTTTGGTGATTCTGGAACACATTAAAATGCCGCCTACCGTCATTGCTACCGTTACGTTCCAGCCCCTTTATCACTCTAGAAAATTAGAAACCGTGGAGAAAATTTGTGTTGGTGGTGGTTGCACTCTCACACAAAATAGTGTTAGCTTAATGATGAGTTGATCAGTATGCGTGCCAGACTCGACGCCATTCTTTACCTACCTCTGCCTCTGCTCCTAAACAGCATAGTCTGCTGGAGTCTTGACTTCCACAAGGGAAAATCAGGACGAACATTTGCGTAATGTTATTATCAATTATGCTGCTTGTTATGACCAGGACGACAGTGAAAGGATAGGGAGTGCTTTAGACCTGCTCTTATGACTAGATGACTCATGACATAAGTACGTAGTCCAATACGTAGCTGAAATTTTTTTTCAGTTAGTATGAACTCTACCGTGTTTGGCTGTCTATCTGTCTGTCCGTCATCACTCTACAGGCCAGACGCTTCAGCAGATTAGGCTCAAATTTGGCACACAGGCACCTTATGGCAGTGGGATCTCTGGGATATAATTTGAAAAAAATTGGGTCTCCAGGGAGTCATTTGGGGGTGGGATCGAAATTTAAACGTTATACAAATTAGCTCAAAATTTTTGTAGTAGTACTATGTAGGTCAAATGGCAAGTCAGAATAACAAGTTAGACCGTTATCTTTTGACCTCTCTGACCCCTATTTGGGAAAGGTCATATTTGGCAATTCAAGCTATATAACTAAAGCAATTCTATTGCTTAGCTTGTATCAGTACAAAGGTTTTCAGCTACGTCTCAATTGCTGCAATTACAGCAGGTTTATTTACGTGTCCGGAAAAAAAATCCAAAATATATATTTTTATTTCCAAGGAAATATTTCTCAAAGGAAAGAATTTTACCAAAGAGTAAGTGCATATGAAAGCATCCGCTTTTCGGAGAAAATTTTTCAATTTGGCTGAAATTTTGTACACGGTTAGGTTAGGACACCAATACCATGTCATGTAGGTTCCAAAAAAATCTCCCAAAATTAACCCATTGCGGAGATATCAGCAAAAAGGCGGGAAACAAAGATTCTCCATTTTTTCTGACGTTTTACAAGTTGGGAACTTGAAATTGGAACACTTGTATAAAATTAAATTTCAAAGGATGTGTTTTCTTCAGATTTTCCGAATACCCAACAACAACAACAATGCGTTGTGTCCATGTTTGTATTTTTTGATGACGTTGTAAAACATCATTTTAAATCTTTTGGAAACGTCGAGAACAAGGGTGGAGCTATCCGATGTAAATATTCAAATGAGCTCCAAAATCTTAAAGAGTCCGGTCCGAATCGACGTAACAATTCTTACATCATTTCCTGAAGGTATAGTCTTACGATTAGTGAATGCGATATTAAAATGAACGTTGATACACTTTCAAGTTCCTTCGTTATTCCAGAGGTGGCATTATAACCTTTGTCTTCTAAAACATATTCCCGAAATGAAGTAATAGAAGCTTCCCTGACCAGTGCAGCCAAATCAGTACCTGTATAATCATCGCATTCTGAGCTACTCGCCAGTTCCCCTAAATTCACATCGTCAGCAAAAAGTGGTTTCGTTGAGATCTAACAATAAGACAAATTACAACCTTTACTCTTGCCATGACAAAAATTATGACAAGACCTAACCTTTGTGATTGATTTCAAAATTTCGAATCTGTCACTAGGGGTTGGTAAATTTACGAACAAAATTTTATCCGTCGTCCAGGTCGGAGAACTGCGGGATCAATTAGATTCGGTTTATTTGAATCTGCCACAATATTGAGGCAGCTTTGAATATTGATCCACTCTTGATATTATTAGACACAGTTTTAATAAGACATTTACGATATAAATGAAAAATCTGAAAACAACAGAATCTAAATCTAAACTAAAGACATAATTTCCTCATGCTTTGTTTATGGACAGAAACTTTATCAGCGAAGCAATGTGTGTTACCACTGCACTGTGCAGTAACGACTACGCAGACTGTTTGACTGACCTAAATTTATTCTTCTAGATGTTAAAAATACATGGTAGCATACAGCATCACTTTTATTGTAACCATCAACCGAAATCTACACGATAAGAGGTCTTGTAACGTATTCTTAGGTAAATTAAAATTGGCCATAAATGAGCCCACCATCGTAAACCCCTTTACTTATACGTCAAGAATGCTTGTTACGATTATGTAAACTGTTCATTGCCATATGCTAATGAACTCAATTTTTGACCAAATTGTCAAACCTGTTTTAATCCATTGGAACAGTCAAAATTTGGTTTTTGTTTGATAATTTGGACAGGCGTTGACCGTTCTCCCTGAACTTGTTTTAGAATAAATGTTACAAGTACGGAAACAATCAACAGTGGTCATTTGAAAATTTTATTTAAATGTGACTGGTGGGGTCAATTTATGGGAGGTGTAGTTTTAACCCATGTTAACAGTATATTCTGGGATTTATTTGTCTACAACAATACAAGAACTGCCAGTGTCTAATTACGTTTTGCTTTAATGATACTGTGAATCTAAAACACAATATAAACAAATTAATTAATGGAATATCATGCATATACGTATTTAATTTGCTAAGTAGAGGCATTACAACAGGACAACTAATAGTACGTAATATTGAGATTGCGGT
The DNA here is from genome assembly GCA_027744295.1 of Callyntrura guangdongensis. Lineage (NCBI taxonomy): Eukaryota > Metazoa > Arthropoda > Collembola > Entomobryomorpha > Paronellidae > Callyntrura > Callyntrura guangdongensis. Next base: position 14,798 of record JAHZNB010003412.1, read on the forward strand.
GATATGAATAAACAATACATCCGATGCGGCAAAGCACGACAAAAATGTGATCCATACAAAACGAGGTAAAGAACTTTGAAAAATAAGTGGATAAGTAAATTCAAGCGACTTTAATGTTAAACAAGTTTTATTTCATTTATGATTGCAAATTGCAGCTACAAAAGTGATTGCACCTTTCCATACATAAGTATAACAATGTATTTCATATGTATCATGGTTACACATTTTTATATTCACTTATTATGGTACATTGTTAACATTTTGATTAACATTAGCTCATAACTCCATGATTTTAACATACTCACAAGACAATACTTATTTCAGTTCCTCGGCCAAAACTAGAACTGAGAGATATTATATGCCTGTACTCACCTCTAACAATTACAAATAAAACTTGTAACAATCGAAATGGTATTGCAAGTTTAATTATTCTTATAATAATTAATTGTAATAATTATAACAATATAATTAACGCAAACTAAAGAATTATTGGTGATAGCTAATCATTTAATGAATAAGTAAGATAAAGCAAACCAGCAGTCTAAACAATGTCAGATGCCATGGGCGAAAAGTGTACAGATTGTAAACGGCATGCTGTTATGGTAAAAAGAAACATTTTTTTCGTATTAACAATACCATTTTGGAATCTTCTGGGGTAGAGTAGGTGGTTCAGTATTACAAATTTTCACAAAATACTCAAAAAATTATAACGATCATCTGAAACATTTTTTTTGCTAAAATCATAACATAATATCCTCTTATGTCTTAACGGTAATGGTATGTATATATATATATATGTATAATAATAGAGTATGCAGCTTTACGATTTAAGACGGAGACGCTGAAAGCGCCCTACTTTCGATAGGTCCACAGGTTATAATGGTTTGCTCAGCATCAGGACTAGACAGAGACGAGTTAAGAATGGAATTTTTATTACTGGAATGATCTATCTCACAAATGGAATGGAGACGCCCTGGTTTCGAAAAGTTTGTTAAGGAAGAACACGAGGAAGACAACGTATTTTCTTCGTAAGGTAAAGATGTATTAGAAGAATGAAGGCTTGCACCGCTGCTACTATTGCTGCTTGAACCACTAGTAGTGATGTAGGTGTAAGAATTCTCCGGCGTGGTACACTCAGACGAAGTTGGACTTCGCGACTGATTATTTGTGTAATTCAATATGTCATCAAGTAAATCCTTTGGAAAAGCTACTTTCCTGCCCAATCCAGAGGAAATTGACTCAGTCCACACAGCTAGTAGATCAAAAGGTGGTCTGCAAATGAACAAGCCAATTTTATCAGTGGACAATCTTAAAATATACAATCTACAGTAAGTGCGGTACATGTATCATATAATCGTTGTCACTACCTTTTGTCAGGATTGAGATCACAACACATAAAGGCGATGCGATACAAGGGTTCCGGACAACCTACACAAAACTTCTCCAAGAATGTTTTCTGATTTAAGCTGAAATCTCCAGATCTTGGAAGAAAGTCTGGATCCGCGTGAACTCGACCGATTAGCTGTACAATTAAAAAATTTCCATTTAATTATGGTAATAAAGGACGCAAGTAATATACCTACTTCATTTTTGTGATAATGTCCTGTACATCATCCGCCATCGTAAACAATCAATAAATATACTTTAAAAGATATATTACAACATATAATGATAATAATATTCCAGTTTTGTACCGTACCTTTTCTTCCTTTCAATTCTGCGACCTCGTTGTTTACTTGGATTAAATCTATTCTGCATACTCATTTCACTTGTAATACGCGCCAGTCCAAAATCAGCTACTACCACACTCATATCCTGCAAACGTAAAATGTTGATATTAAAAACCTACCACTGAAAATTGGTATTTTAAAGGCAGATAATAAATACATACCTCTCTAACAAGACAGTTGTGTGAATTGAGATCTCTATGAATGACACCCATGGAGTGTAGGTAAGTCATTCCACAAGATATATCGTGAGCAAATCTACTTCGTTGTTCCCAATTTAGCTGCAACTGAAGGTTCTGAATAGTTCCCCTTAAACTACCGCCACGAACGTATTCAGTAATTAAATGAAGTTTCCTCTCTTTGTACAAAACGCCAATAAATCTTAGAACATTTGGATGTTCAAGTCTTCGTAGTACAGCAACCTAAAATGTATGTTATGTATGTGTTAGTTACCGCTGCCGGATTCAAATTCACAAAACAACAATGCATTACATAATTGGACATTCTGTCTACCTCCTTAAGAAAATTTCTTTGAGCTTCTTCATCTAATCGATAAAGTTCCTTCAAAACCATAACCTCATGTGTTTCGCAATGGGTAACTTTATAAACCTGGATGAATAAAATGAGCCATGTGTTAAAAATAAGAAGGGCTTACAAGTTTAACAAGAACCAAATATATACAAAGAGACAAGGTGAATAGTCACTTAAGCCAGATGATAACAGTACGCTGTAGATTATTACCTGACCAAAGAAACCTCTTCCAAGTAGCTCCCCTTTAACCAGATCACATGCTCGGAATGTACATTGAGACCGCGCTTGTTCTCTAAAGGACAGTGTCCTGGCCAGACCTGCCCTTGAATGATTTGGTGGTGTAGGGCTACTATCAGAAAGACGAGATAATGAAGCCGCACGTTCTCGACTTCTGTAAACGATTAAAAACATTTCCAAAATTGCTTTACTTTGCTCTTTCATTTTTACTTTCAGTTATAGATATTAAAAATTAATAGCGGCGTACCCCTTTGATCGGCGTGACGCTCTGGAACGGTGTTCGTCCCGCCTTTTATTACTATTCAGTCTATCCTTGTTAGAACACTCGACGTCACTGTAGCTACCCCACAGATCCCAACTTCGTAGTTCAAGACTACTTAGGCTGCCAAACGACTTGCTCTCCTCAAGTTTCCGGGAGGGCATTTCAGGAGGAGTCTGTTCTACGGTTACCTATTAAAAAGAAGGTAGCACATTCAAACTTTAACACAACTCATTTGTCACACCAGTACATTAAATATACAATAATTTAGAGTACTTTATCCAAATTCATTTGAGGTTGTTGAAGTTGTGTGTAAAATATTGAAACATACCTGTACCACGGAAGTCCTCTGATTAAGAAGTTTTTCAATGTCGGGAATGGGACGATCATGTACAGGGGCTCCATTTAGTTCCAAGATTCTGTCTCCAACACTCAGTTGACATTCCGGTCCATGAAGTCCAATCCTAAGCACACCCATATTGGTATTAAAAATATTCACCACCATACTCATCACATCCATTTCAACTGATTTGATTTACTACGCATGCACAAAGCCAATAGTCAATCATGTAGCGTAGTGTGCGATTGGAAGCCTGATAGCAATCATAGATTGCCCAAAAAATATTCACCACCATACTCATCACATCCATTTCAACTGATTTGATTTACTACGCATGCACAAAGCCAATAGTCAATCATGTAGCGTAGTGTGCGATTGGAAGCCTGACAGCAATCATAGATTGCCCACTAAATGAACCACTAATAAATGAGAGTAATTAGCAAACGACAATAACAAACTCCACAAAAGCGGAGCAAACTTGCACGGGACACCAGTTTAACTTTCAATCAATACGATAGATAACACCAAATATTTCCTGCACTTGCTGCATTAACTTGCGCAATCCTGAACCCTCTGTGTTTTAACAATATTATATCTCGGTTTCGTTTTTACTGGTTTATTTCTCTGTTATCTCAGCCAGCTACACAATTTCTTTGTTTTATATGCGTGTGAGCCATATTTCTGTTTTCTGCTGGTCTTTTTCTAAACTAATGTGCAAGTTTTTAGTTGCATTGCACCACAGCTAAATCATCATCATCTCCAATCACGGGAATTCCCACCAATTGCTTCCATCACAATGTATTGTAATGATAAAGATAATGATTGAAGCTCACATCACATCTCCCTCATCTAACTATCTAATAACGCACTGCATCTGTTCAGCAAGGCAAGAAACAGAGAGGCAATAGAAAAATTTTCTGCTGCTGGTGAGAAATTCGGCAGCATTAAATTCCTCAACTGCTCAACAGCGTATTAAAGAAGATCCTCTTGCCTTTATCAAATCAGCATTTTTTTGGTTTCGTTTACGATAAGAAGACATTTTTAAATAGTAATTACGCGCACACAAACACAAACAACATAACAATGCCACCACCACCACAACAGCAAACAAAAAACAACAACCTGTAAAATGCTTTTCCCATAACAATCAAGTTGTTTAAGTTTCAGTAGACGCGGCGAGGCATGCCACTAAACTGAATCTCTCCTATTCTGCCGTACCATCATCGTCATCATGTGCATCATTCATTACCATCGCCGTCATCAGCATTTGCTCATTTTACTTTTTATAAGATAATGTTAAGAACGAGTAAATACACACACACACGCACAATATTATTGGACGGAATAGTCGGATCATTCATCTTCTTTCTTTAGAATAAATACAACAGAGAAGCAGAGTGAACGTATATAAACAATTTTAGCATTTCACTTTATTATTTCTGCTTCTTTTAAAAAGTTTTGTTCCAAGCCATATTATAATGTTTTACAGCTCGCATTGTACAAAAATATAAGGAAGTCACAGCGGCGAATAAGCCAAAGCCATCACCATCAAGAATGGAGGATAGAGCATTGTCAATTGTTAAACGTATGAAATGAAAAGCTTCTTCGCATGCAAAAATCAGTGCACCAATGCAATGCTGTTGAGAGAGGACGCCATTACGAGAGTGGTATGATGGGACCATCCATCAATTAACATACATCCTTGCATGATATAGTAAGTAAATCTTCTAATAGTATTAATGATGCCGTATAATCATAGTGAGACCTTTTATGATTTGTCATATTTCATATAGTTTTTTAGATCACTTGCAGCTTTTGTATGTGAACGAATCACATAAAAAGAAATATTTTTAGCCACAGTTATAAATGCATTTTTAGCCTATTTTGCATATTAACTGCATAAATATATACACGCTGTCTATAATGCATATTTTGGCAAAATTTCTACAAATTCCTTGCATTTATATACTTTTTTGACAAAATGTTGCCTATTTGGGAACAAAAATAGATGAGATCACAGGAAAAAATCACAGCTAGAAAGAAACGGTAGCTTTTTTAAAGTAAGTATTCGGTTGCCTTTAACCTTCGGCTTATCTCAACTTATGTACATTAAGGTAAGACAGCGGACTACATAACAAAATTAGAAATACGTAAATTAAGGATGACAGAAGCAATCAACCGAATTAACATGAAATTGCACTTACGATTAGAAAGGAAAGTTACTGTTTTTGGATAGCAAGTTGTCGCTAAATTGGTAAAAAAAAGTGCTTGGAAAGAATCCTAATTTCTCTTCTTGGAAGTATGAAATGTACTAAAAATCGTGATGTTTCTGCTAACACAAATTTCAATCTCGGAACTATTTTAGGAATGAAACATTGTCTAGCGACTATGTCAACTAGTGACAATAATTACATATGAGTAAAGCGACGAATCCACATGGCAATTTGGAATTTAACATTGCTTGCCGTTTTAAATTTGCTACGTAGTCTTTAAAAAATAATTCTTGAGGTTTTTGAAAAAGTCAAAAAATAATTTTATTGTAGATTTATCATTGCCATGGTCCAAGCGGGTTCTGTGTTATCAAAATTCACAACATTAATTCTGTGTAGGTAAAATCGGTAATTTTAGATGCATTACTAAATGCATAAAAGTAGGATTTTAACGGCATGAAAGGTCTTACTTTGATTATAATGCATAATAATGCCACTAATACTTCTGTTAATGCAGGAACATTGAAGTATTTACTAATTCATTCATTTTTTCATTTTGTTTACTACCTCAAACCAGCCAACAAACTCGTGACGACTGTGCCATGTATTAACTTATGATTCACCTATCTATAACGACTTCTACATGCACGTATATAACCCAACAATGAATCATTATTAGTGTGCCATCATGAGTTGTGCGTTCGGGTTGAAAAGTTAACATATTCAAATAGAAACGAAGTTCTTAATGTAATTTGCAAGTACATAATTATAACAATATCAACGACTACAACGTACTTTACATTTGCATGAAACCTCCAAATCTATTTTAACTATATATAACGACTTTTCAGATAATTCAATCCAAGCTGAACAAAAGGAATAAAAATCGAATCGGTGCTATTCACAGTCTTTGTACTGTGGTTTCTACCACCACTGTGCTATGCTGTCTCTGTCCGTATATTAGAATAAACTAAGAGTTTTATCATTACAATACTAACTACAGACTACACACTTTTCTAATACTGCGTGGCATGCAAATGACGCTAACCTACAGACAGAGACAACTTTTATTAGCATATTTGAGGAGGAAATATCATGGGAATAAAAGAATATATCTCACAATGCTAAATCATCTATATCAATCTGACACAGCAAAAAAGGAACTACGACGTTGCCGTGTTGCTAGAGGTTACAAGTACATTTGGCGTATGTTGTAAAAGATAACGAGATGTAACATTCTCTACAAAACGTTGAGACAGTTTCATGAATATGCTACCCAGCGCTGGGCATTACATTAGCAATCAACAATTAGTGCACAGAGAGTGCAGCGTTTCCTGTTAGAGTTATTTTGCCATGCCATCGAAGTATGTTTTCACTTTTTTAACGCATTCAAAAGATTTCTTTGAAAATAAAAGTGTTTTTCATTTATTCTCAATATTACTTCTTGCGCACATAGATCATCATAAGAAATGGTATGGGGCATGTAGTAGGTATATCACTATGTAGTTTAATATAGGTATGAGTATGAGCAGATGATAAATGACCGATGATTTGCCTGCTTTAAACGACTTCAAACACGGAGAAGTTGGTACTGTCAAGTTTGCCGCAGTTTTAGAAACTTTACCTCATACATCCAGGAAAATATTTTTGAAGGAAAAACTACTGCCTTCATACTTGACTGACGTACGTTGTCGTCAGACTAACACATAAAAAATCAGTGGGTAGAAACATACCAAATAGCAACTTAACAAACCATACAGAACCAACAATGCCAAACATTAAACTTACTAACTGTACCGCACACGGTGTTTACCATGTACCTGTACCTCACAATTCACTCTATTGTCTTGCTTATTTCATCATCAATCAGTAAGTCAGTCAGGTAGGGGTGCTACATTTTTACACCACGATGCAATGCATTCATGACGGCAGCAGTAAACTCGTTCATTCTTACAATATGAACTCAACTAAACTTCACTGATGACTGACCTTCCGCTTGGTTGTGTTCTGCGCTTGTGCTGCTGATTGTTACCTTTATGCGTCTGAATAAAAAATGATAAGATAAGCTCTGCATATGCATGTAGTCTGTTATCGTACATGTGGTGTAGTGCTGTATTATGGTAGGTATTGCTTTTTATTTTATTTATCGTGTGCTAACGTCGGGTTCAACATCAACATGTGTGTAGTCGTATACCAAACAAAGCTCAAAAATACTTCCTGATATCTGTTCTGAACCAATTCCTCTCAATTACGTTCAGTAAATCACTGATTTTCTTTTTTTCTAAATAATTGTACCAACAAGGGACTCGACTCGACACCGAAAGGCCTCAAACTCAATATAACTAGTTAAGCTGGTGTTACGTCAGTTTAAGTCTGAACATAATGCAGACAATAATACCTTTGTATTTACAGTTTGCAAAGACATACAGAGAATGTAAGCACAAAACAAAAGCTTTTTTAAACCGCCGACGACATGTCAGCAATCATAACACAATCAGCACAAAGCACAACTATTACATATAAATTATATATGTGCGTAGCAGTACTTACAGTTCGTGCCTTGAGGTTTGCATAAAACTGATCACTTCAAATTCTTTACGTTACAAATATTGTGCAATGCTGTGTACAAAGAAGGGGAAAACGCGCTTAGGAGTCGTTTATTATTACTACATACATGATTCAGTTGACAACGTGGACAGTCCAAGTAAAGTTAAACGTAATCGTAAAAATGCAATCACAAATATTGTAAATAACAACTAGTAAAAAATTGTAGTTTCCTTTTGAAATATCACGGCGGCATCGTTTGGCGAATGGTTGAGGTTGTTAGAATCGTTTAAATGAAAAGGAAATGCTCGTTGAAACATGCAAAGAACGATGTACTACATGCTTTGCTATCTCAATCTCACTAATTGCAACTTTAATGATCATGGTCACTTGAACTGGAATTGAAGCTAGCTGCAAACTAATGCTAAATTAAACTACCTATTCCAACGTAAGTATTTGATCCTGGCACACTGTTTCAACAATGTTGGATTTATTATTTGAAATCGAATGTCCATACATCACTGGCGTTACATCAGATCAGACATACCACACACATGTAGGCATTATCGTTTCAATCGACGTATATTTTTTCTATTATTGTTACCTTCCTATCGTCATTCACTTAAAATTGCTAGAATGTACTAATCCATGTGATAGAGTTATTCTCCCGTGTTGCTACCGTGACAATCTCTCACTCAATCAATGTTGATGGCATAAAAAGTGAAATCCTAATCATCGTATTACGTAAGCACTGAGCACTGTTTTAATGCTGATTATACTGACATTTTTTCTGGTACTCATTACTACGAGACTTGTACATCCGACAGAAACCAAAGCTCAGTCTCACTCAGTTAATGCATGCCTAATTCACTCTGACCATAATTACATATAAATGACGAATTCAAGCGCCGTATAAAAGTGGCGGCGGTCAGAAGATGCTCACTTTTCCAACGGTCCAATGGGTGTAAAATGCGTATTAAATTTTTAAAAAATGACAGACAGAATGGAAACTACTAGTTATGACAATTGAATCTTACGTCCAAATATAAACACTAAAGAAGGAAGGAAACAAGGCTCGTTGAATAACTGTACGAGTGTCATTGTCTCAGAGATATTGAATAGACGTGTATTCTTTCTAATTATCTCTAAAAACTAACTACACAGCAAGGCGACTTTTAACGAAATTTTTCGGTACGCGACTGTTAACGGAGACTTTTGACGGCTGCACACTATCATTAACTCAAATTAAATGGCTGGCAAATAAAACCGACAAGACCATCATCACATACCTACCTTCGTAGAATAGAAAAGTGGCAATTTGTACTTAAGGACACAAAGGCTTGTTTCTAATGTCATATAAAAACGCTTTGAGGTTTGTCAAGCACAGTGGATTGTACTTAGCATCGTGGCGCATGGCGGTGCAGAACTTTTTGTCTAACCATGAGTCGAGCTCGATTAGGCTTACTTGATTAAAACAACTTTTATTTATGTGTGTGGATTGTAAACCGAAAGGAATCCGCTATTATTATTATTTTTATTGAAAATTCAAACATTGCTTCTTGCAAGGTTTATTACCATTATAGTTTGCATCGTTTTCTCTAATAAAGGTAAACGGTAGCCACGCTTAACTACTAGACAACGAACCTACCTGCACGAAGGGAACTTGGGAGAACGTCGCGTTGTATACAGTACATACATATATACCACGTTGCACTTATGTAGTTTAGTGATGTACTTCACCGAACTTCTCTTCAATTCTTCACTTCACTTTGTTAGGCAACTATCAACGTTTAAAAAAGTTACATGCAGGAAACGTAAACGCAGCACATCACATCACCACTATTTATGATTTCTCGTGAAACTGAAAGGAATTGTGGGAGAAGTAGTGAACCAAACGCAACCACACGCACTAGACTAGACATGGCGCGTCATAGCGATGCAAGCCAACTGTCAACGGTTGTTGTTGTGCCCACCGAAGCAAAAGGTACAAGCAACAACGCCACAACAACAGCAGAGAAAAGTGCTTAGCCAAACTTTTACGACTTGATATCAATGCGAATCAAGAAGAGCATAAACAATAATGAGATCTTATTAATATTATTTCCTTGCATTATTATAAACAAGGCGATTTCTTGAGATGCTTGCTTTGATGGAAGCGATAAAGCGTTAATTTCTGTGACTGTAATGGCCCATTCATAACAAGAAGTGAATCTTATCACCAGTCAGTTTTCATCGCATGTGATTCCTTTTAATTATTATTGATGTTCCTCACTCATTTGTCGCCATTATGTATTATCATTATAAAAGCTATAGCTATAACTCATGTACCTGTGGTTACCTACGTGCACGCATAGTGTGACATAATATAATACCTACCTACCTGCTATATGTGGCCAATTACTCAGAACTGGCCTGCGTGTGATGTAAAATTTACACAGTGTAAATAATGCTGGTGTAAGGCTGCTATTAAAAGTCCACAAAGCAATATGCGGTCCTTCATAAAACCTGATATCTGCATGCTTGTAGATGTGGGCATGCATACCATATCAGTCTGCCGATGTAATAAGATTTTTCTTCTCATTTTCCATACATGATACGAGATTATTATTACACAGGATATTATTTAAGAAAAAGAAGAGCTTTGTCTCACTTTGTTATGTAAATTTGAAAAGAAAATTTACACACGAGCACAAGCAAACAAGAACAAGGAGGATGCAACGATAAATGATTAGTCTGAAACAGGAAGTGGACTTATTTTGCACGTATACAATTGTTATGGTTGTTTGTACGACGGATAATATATACGTGTGCATTGTTTGTGCGTAAATAGGAAAAGACCATTCATTCATGGTTTTAAAATATCCTGATGATTACGTATGCAAACATTTGGTTTGCTCCACTCTCGGACCTGGTACAGTTCTATCAAAATAAACTTTATTTTTGAATACCATGTTGACCTTCCGTATTTACGACTATTTAATGTTACAATAAATACTCCAAAATTTCTATTATTTATGAGTACGAACAACGAAACAGACATGAGCCTATCAATATTGAGCATCCTTATCTGTGATCTTGCCTTGTTATTTGCCAAATCGGTTTGAATAAACAAAAACACGACGATGTAAATATTATTTGTTGATATTTGAGCTAATATCAAATATTCATCGAACACATCAACTCATTTTTGTATTAATCCATTAGTTTTTGCGTTTATCATAAAATAGCAAAGGCGAGAATAGATGAATTAGTATATTTGATGTCGGATTGGCTTTCCATGATTTGTACAGTTTGTAATGACAATAAGTGATATGATATCAAATTATAAAGTATTTTACTCGAAAATGTAGGAAATCGCAACCGTGCGGAGTATTATGAACATTTTCAAATGGCAAAAAAAGCAGCAAAGCATGAAGCTAAAATATTTCAATGACAAATAAAAAAATCCAGTTTAAAATTGTATACTTACTCTGACACTTGCGGTATAGTTGGACACTCATCGTAGGTGACACAGTCATTCCAATCGGTCTTTAGTTTGTACTGGGTGCCATCACGATTCAATGGAGGGATGGTAACGACTTTAATAATATGTTGTTTCTCCAACAATGGGAATGGTTCTTTCTTCCAGCATCCGCCACTAAGACCGCAACGATTAAACAGGTCAAGAATCGTTTTATTAAGCCAAGATCTTTCCATAATGTCTGCATGTCATGCAAATTTTATGCCATTGCAAACTAAGTTGACATAGAAACGCAACTTCCACTTAAAGAACAACACAATTGTACCAGTAGAGTTCCACTGTATTTCTTTACACCAACATGGCGGACTACTTGACTAACAATAAATTGACAAAAGCTGTCACAACGCTGGAACGCCATGACCCAACACACGTCAGCTGATTAAGAAACTCGTGCGCACATAACTCCACCAGAGAGCACATATATATTTTATTTCCCAGAAAAGTATATAGCATTACACTAAACAGTCAATGAATTTCCTCTACTCTGTAAGTCAAAAACACAAAATTGTAGCACCAATGCAATCACGATTTTGTTTTTACGAACAAGTTTTAGATTCGATGCTGTGAAGAGCTGAATGAATTCTACCAAAACAGTCGATCGCAAATGCCAACACCAGAAATGGGGACTATCCCCAGAGATAAAAAATTAAATACAGATTACTTGCCACAATTCATTAATTAATTTTCCTCGCACTACAAGTGTGTTCATGTTGATTTTGTCTATTAAAACCTTTAAAAATACTATTTATTGCTACCCATTCTTTGTTTTATATTCAACTATTTAACCAAATTTTTATTCTCGTCATTTGTAATAAGGTGGGTTGTTGCGAGTAATTGCCTTAAACATCCACAACGTTCTTCGCCGCACATCTGCGCTTTAAAAACATGCTATTATCTCACAATACACTTAACACCCCAACTATTTCTTTTATAACTTAACCAGGCACACATATTATTACCGTTGCCATATAAAAAAGGTATTTAACCAATAATGAATAATAAACATAATGTGATATCAAAAACAATATTATTATGTGCGTGAAGGATTTTTTTTAAAAAAAAGAACAGTTATACAAAAACTTTAAAGGTTTGAATCTTACTACAATCTACTGCTACGAAAGTAACAGTGCAAATAAGTACTGCAAAAGATTAAACGTCATAAAGCAATAAAAGCTGCAGAGTTACTAGATTCTTTAAAAATGTTAACTGCAAAACAGCAAGAAATAAAAACCTTTTTTAGCTGTAGACACACCACTACTCACCAACAACCACACTAATCTTATTAGTACTTTCCCTTCTCTAAATGATCTCTGCTGATCATTGTGCAAATAATATGGCCAAACAAGTAATAGCGTTTGGTTCGTAAAAATATATAGCCAGCCAGCACATAAAATGCATCATTATTATTAGAATGTTAAGTGTGGTATTGTGATTACAATTTACTTAAGTGCAATATATTCGAGATGTAGATAGACATGAACAAGCCTGTGTGTAATTTAATCCCCCTTTGGTAGAATGGACAGGGTTCATAAAGTAAGCAGGTAAGCCCCCCTTTGATAACTGATTGATTACCTTTAAATATGCGCATGCTCCAGAGAGAAGTGGTAACATTCTTTTGTTATCACTAAATATCGTCAAAAACGTAGAAATAAAGTAGCATTATACAGTACGCCTGAGTATATGGTGAATAACAACACGAACACGAGCAAAACAGATTTTCCCCTCACTTTTTGGTGATTAAGTTTACTTACTGTAAACGTTTCAAAATCTCATTTACTATGAATTTTATCATTTCAAGGCTTTTAAAATGTCATTTACCAACACAAAATACTGTTACGTTATACTACTACTACTGATACAGTATTAAAGTCGCATTAATGAAAGGATTACTACAGAATGCGATGTCACATTTGCGGCTCGACTGCTGGCTTCATGTCACTCACTCACTACTACCATGTTTCTTTTTTACACAATAATAATAATATATCACGATCGCGATACGAACTCACTGGTACAGGTTGGGATTTGGGATACAACACTGACTGTAAACGATAAAAAGTAATGCAGAAGTTTGTTTTCATAGGGAATAGAATGATATTTTCGTAAAACATAAGCACAGATAAGATGGCTTATTAATTAATGTGTAGGTTCTTTGCAACTACGTGTGGGTTATGTGTGTAGAAATCGACTTACACGTTGTATGTGTGACTTCAAAAATGTATAATATAGGTATGTCTCCTATTTATACTTTTTCCCGTTAATCCCAGCCAATTGTCCAAACTCCACACAAATTTTACGTATATTTAGGAACACGAACTATTTCTTATTAATGCTGACTAGATCGAAGGCAACACAGAGTGTGCACTGCCACACAACGTTTTACGTGAGAGGCACACTGCAAATTTGCATTTGCACCGATCATTCTAATTTTTGGTTTTATAGATATCTTTATCTTCGCAACATGATACCACAAAACCCACACCATGGTGAAAAACTAAAACAGCACTCTATTAGATAGTACTCCTTATCTGGCTACTACTTAAAACAATTGGTATACTCTTATCAAACGTAACTGATTTTCTGTTGATGCTGTTGTACGGTATCGACGTTGGTTCTTCGGTGTTTAAACAAGAGAATGTGAATTGTACACAAAAACGGTTTGCACAAAAAACAAGTTTAGGTTTGTCGATGATATTGGATTGGAACACAAGCAATAAAAGTGCATTACCTTCTTCTGGGCTTAGGCACTGAATGACTTTTACATGACCTCCTAGTATTCATATGATCAATTGATTTCACGTTCTACATACAAGAGTTGTTACCGTAGGTATTCAAATACGGTTTTCTTCAGCTCACCTACGCCATGCGTATGCGTACCACCAATTTACTTTCAAAGCCTAAATGTAATCTAATCACCGTTTTGCTGTATCCAGATAATATGTATATTAAGGAAACATTCTTGGTACTTTAAAAGTTACTAACTGGTCAAATGACGTGACTGGCCATATGACGTGTCAAATGTGTATGGCTATTCGCTATTTAAGTAGTTAGCCTGCTACAAATATTCTACAGTGTATGACAGAAAAAACATGATTTTTGACAAAGGGCTTATGTCCGACACTTCGTAGAAACTCCATTGTACACGTCGTACCTATTTTTAATAGTCCTTTAAAATATAATCCTTAATACGAATGACTTTTAGTCTGTCTTTTGAGAAGCTAACCTCTGGATTTTTTTACGAATTATAAATATCTTTTAACTTGTTTTTTTATAAATGAATATGGTTACTATTTCGTACCAGGACGCCATATAAACAGTCTTGTTGTCGTAGACAGTCAAGACGGTTCCAGTTTATTTTTTTTAGTTTTATTTCAACTAGTTCATTATGCACAATCTAGAATATAATGACCCAGAAAGACGTGTTGACTGAAAAAAAAACGATCAGTTATGTATATGTATATATATATATAATAACTGTCACTTCTTTGATCGTCAGTCACTAACGTTGATACTTTAGCTTATTACACGTTTCCAGTTTTTGAATAGCATGGAATTTGTTGTCTTTGTGAGCCATTTTGAATCTTAAAATTTACTAATAAATACATTCTAATAGGTTTTGGCTTAAAACCATTTCTTGCTATTAACCTGAAAATGAAACTTTCCCAGTAAAAACTTTATGAATGATTGATTCATGAGATTTATTCACATATTCTGACTTACATACATAAACTTTAAATGAGTACTCTTATGGGACACTACACCTATTTCTTTTATGAATCATCTTTTCTATTAGAATTGGTCAGTAAGACGATTTTAATTGAAGATTTATTTGCTTATGGTGCATGTCACTTCACATAAAAAGACCTTGTGCCGGTTTTTATGCTTTCCAACATGTCGAAATCGTGCCACACAAATATTTACCACCATAGTATATAGTAAACAGCAGAGTTTTTTTTACACTGGTCACTCTACTGGTAACTGGTTGATATATGTCTGGTGAATGTGGGGTTTTGCCCTCACTTCAATAAAGTAATCGCGAGTAATAACAATGATAATGATGTGTACTTACCAGTAAAGCGTTGCAAGTCCGACTAGGATGTATTGCTCATCGTCTCCAATGCATGATTGACACCTACAACAGCGGAAACATTCTGGGTGGAATTTCATTGCTCCAGCTGTCATAATCAAACCTATGGCTGTCTGAAATATTCAAAGAAACATTACACGGTTGAATTTAATTACAGCACAAAAATGAATCACTACCATGTCACTCGTATTGACCGTGGAATCCAATTAATATGGTGTCAATCTATACCCATTACCTCGCCGCAATTGTGACAAGTTCCTCTACAGTTGGCCATCGCTGCCAACAAAGGTTGGGAGTCATACCAGTTTTCTAGTCCAGAGTCCAGCGTCGGATTTTGAAATAACGGTCTGGATTCGTTAATACTTCCTCAGAAAAATGCGCTGTTTATTTAAATACTATTTTATTAAACGTAACTAGTTCTAAATTGCAGCGTGACAACGTAGATTTCGAGTAATACAAGCTCTCTTATTAACTCTTCAACAGTTATACAGATGCACCTGTAAACTCACGGTTTGATTGTTCTCTTACGTCTCCTATTACAGCATATTATTATGAACTAGTGCATACAAAAACTGCGATGGGTAGGTACTTGCTAACTTGTTAAACACTGAACGTTGAGTTACAATTGGTAGAAAATCTTGTAAACAATTATTTGCGAAATACTGGAAACTATTGTACCACTTTAAAGTTAGCTGCTTATAATTAGCTGTACTAGTTAAATTAAAAGTACTTAATTATAATATATTGTATTAAATACTATTTCAAATCTATTTACTTTTAACTAATCAGAAAATGTTACCTTTAAATTTTGCATGAATTGAAAGGACTTTTTAATTACTTGTTTTTACGTTCTCCAGTAAATCTCAGTCTCCTATCTTTCAATTTTTTAATAAAAATTATCTAATGACGGAATGAGATAAAGTCATTTCTTGTTATACACAAACACGTTGTACTTATACAGTATTGATATTTACTTAATTTTTATAAATACTTGTTCTTTAACGAATTCTAAGGAATCAATCGTAGGGAATAGCAAAAGAAAAATATTTAGCTACACCGATGAATAAAACAAAATTCGACGCGTTTGTTCAATAAGTTGTATAAAAATTTTAAGGTCAAGAAATTATTGACTCGTACAGACGTTGGAGACAACTTGCCTTGGAAAGAAAGTTAATCAGTCGGTGCTTATTGTAAATTCCAGAGTCTTGTTGCCTTATTACTTGCGTCAGATAACTATTATTGGTATTATTTATAATTGAGGTAGAAATGCGACATAAACGACTATTGGGTAACCGGTAATTTACGTTTACACGTGACACACAGCTTTCCATGTTTTGTAATACAATTACAAATGTGAAATTTATGTCATAACCTTTATCAAAACCATGATTACAAAGGTTAACACTGAAATAGTTAAATATCTAAAAACAATAGTAAATGTCACAGCGTGGGCTAGTTAAACTTTCATACAGATTGTAATTGCAATTGTCTTTATTTTCGTGTTTAACGGCTTCAGTCAGTGGTTCTGTGAATAATTTTCCGATGTTTGGTGTAGTGTTCGGTCTCTTCCTCTAAACAAGTTCACGCGTGCTGATGGCTTTCACGAAAGTGTCACCTTGAGACTTGTAGAAATGACGCCAATCAGTAGATTATTATTTTTTCGTAAAAACATATAAAAATGTATTACAATGTACAAAAATGGAAACAAACTACTCCTCAGAATCGTGCAAGCTACTCAAGTTATTACAACCTAGTGACTGACTGAATTTTACTGATGAAGTAAGCTGGTCCGTCTTGGTGATGATGATTACGGTGGTGGTAGAGGTGATGGTAACGTGGTTGTGCTGGAATTGGAATCCTGCTCTCTGTGAGTCGTTGTCATTCAGCCACAAGAAATGACTTATTGTAATTGGATTTGGTATTTGACTTTTTGGTAAGTAGGTATATACGTATATAGGAAAACAAAATTATAACTAGAGCGTCTTATGTATATTAAGAACAATAAGAATGATGTACGTACAGTAGTATCCAAGTTATAAGTATACAGCAGTGCTGCGTTTGGGATATAAACTACGGTCGTGTAAGGTATTAAATTGGTATAGTTACAATTATTAGCGTTGGCAACTGCAAGTGCTAACCGAAACAAATGCGTAATCTCTGGTTACTCATACGATGCCTACGTAATACATGTCTAAGGAAAGAAATATTGATCTAGTAGTCCAATAAATGTCTTCTTTTAACCCGCGATGTAACGTCTCTGACGACTGGTACACAGTACAACGCTCTTCACTAGTGGGATAATTATTGGATTATTCCGAGGGCAGAGAGGCACAAGTTTGTGTTTTTTTCGTTACTAATGTCTGTGCGTGGAGCTAAAAAACGTGCGTAGGCATTGCGTTCGTTCGTTTTATGAGTATCGCAGACGGGTTCGTTGCTGATGCATTCTTAAATTTTCTAAAAGCAAAAAAGAGTTTACTTTAGCTCTGTTCCTATTGACCTACGTCAATGCATTCCAGTTTATCTGACGGTGACGTGACGATAGTGATTGTGAAAGGGTGTAAGAATGAGTTTTGGATTTCGCAAAACGACGTTACAGCAATCAGCTTTTACGACTCGAAGTCCCAGTGATATGCTTGTGACGACAGAAGAAAGTATCCCATTCAGATAAGTTGAAAAAACTTATCGTGTCCTATTTATACTTTTACGCAGTGATAGGTTATATTTGCGTGACGGGAAAGTAGCATTTAACAAATAAATTGCATAGCGGATGACTGTACAAGATGTGGTAGGAGAATCTCAGTGAGGGACTCTTTGTTGCTTGGTCACAGCTTTAATTGCTTGATGCGGTTTTGCCCGTCTTGGAATTCACCGTCGTTACTTACATGTGTTCAATCACTTGTTATGCTCACACATTACACTTACACAAGCACGCACACTCAATCGTAAAACCTGAAGCTAAAACAAACGGATCAGTTTGAGACAGTCTTAGAATGCCAACTGCCCAGCGAGTCACATTTTAAAAACTGTTCTTGACTTGTAGTTGAGCGTCAAACCACTAAATTTAAAACGCATGCGATTTGAGTGCCAAGAATTAGTGGCACCAACAACGCTGGATTTAAAAAATACTACAAAAGTATAAAATGCGTCTCCACCAATGTTCAACGATTTTCTAAATTTATACGTTTGCGATCTTATTGTGATAACATTTGGTTGACTAATGATGATGATGGTAGCAGATGAAGGTGATGTTTGTTGGTAAGTAAGTTAAGGCACAATCCACTTGAACTTGTTCCTATTGGGCTTTTCCTTTTTGCACACACTGCCGAGCTGTGCAGAGGGCTGTTGGCTGACGAGATTCGATGTCGATAAACAGGACTTCTCTACTACTCCGCTAATATTATTGTATTTGGCGTAGTATTTGTTGAGGTTGGGTTCTCACTCGCAGTTAAAATTCAAATAATTTTTTCCACTATTTTATCAATCAATGCATGATATCATTTCCTTTAAAAACTACGGTCGTGTGTAAAAAGTGTAGAAAACGCTGCTTTGATGAAGATTTGGATGGCTGGTGAATTATCGTTCCGCAGGGTTGACTTTAAAGCATAAATGGATAGGATGTTGTGCACATACGTAGTATCATACGACGACGTATTTTGCACAGGTGTATGCGTTGTTTGCGATGTAGAGATCCATTCTGCGCTTAATATTGGATTGGGCGAAATACACTTCCTATAACGGCAGCAGCTCACCTAATAATAATAATAATAATAATAATAATTATTCAATATTTCAAGCTGAACATGAAAATTTAAACATGATGCGGTATGTTGTACACACATTCCGTACGTTTCAGTGAATATACAAGAGCAAAATACTATTACTGTTAAAATAAGATATTGCTGTTAATAAACAACGAATTAATTAAAGCAAAAAGTGCACAGCCTGAAGGCCTGTCTACAACTAAATATTTTGTTCAAGATCTGCACCAACGATTACTAACTGCCGCGGTGTTGCACACACGATATTGAAGATTAATTTGTTATTATTGTTAATTTTTCTCTTCATATTTTTTTGCATTTCACTTTGCAATAAGCAACCAAGTGGAATTACCAAAACACGTATGACGAAAAGCATATATCACACACAGTAGTATAGTGTAATGCAATCCCCAGAAAATGCGTGTTGCCTTGAAGTAATACTGATTGGATTGGAGTGATTTAACAATAACATTTTAAAAAAGAAATCTTAATCATCAAGTCTGATTACTTTTACTTTGTGCTACAAACACACATCAGGAGTGTGCTGTACTAAAAAAGAAATATTATTTTGCAATGAAAAAATGCATTAAATAGCTAGCAGGATCACTCCACTCATTATAGTGGTTTTTGTAAATCTCTCTTCTTTCACTGGTATATAAAGAAACTTCATGATAACTGGGCTTATGTGTGGCTTGCTAAAAATACAAACCAAAAGGAAAGATCTGTTAGGAAATTTTTATGATATTTTGTACCATTAGCGTAAACAATGTGAACAGAGAGTATTAAGCACAATACATCGGGATTCTAAAAAAATGTATGTGCATTGAGAAAGAAGTAAGTGTGCGTTCTGCTTTTTGTGAAAAAAATCTCTATCAGATGAAAGCATGAGTGTATTTATGATGGATTTTGATTTCACAGGAATTTGTAGGGTACATTAATGCCACTAATTTTGTAGGTGGTATGTTTTTTTATTTAGGGACCAACGTCAAAAGTAGTTTGTGGTCGTGGTCATAAACTTTCGGTGAGTGATTACATGTATCAGACATACCAAAATAGACGTTTTTTTACAATTCTTACTATTTAAGAAACAAGAATAAATGTTACACTACATATGAAATAATGAATTTGCCGACAAAAAATCTTTCAACGAACACGTAGCAGGTGCGTCATGCTGGGAGTGTATCAATATTGAGCTACAAATAGAAAACGTTTTAGTCGAATATAAATGAATCGCACTAAACTGCGTTCGACAGGAAGTACTAATCGTAAAATTTGACTATATGTCACCGGTAGTATGTACTTAAAAAAGCTATAAATTTTCAACCTAAAATGATAAATATGTGAGCTAACCTTGATGAAGTCATTGTAAAATATGAGTAATTATTAACGTTTAAATAACCTTGTTTAAGAGAGAAAAATCCAAAATACATTTATTCATCAATGTCAAGGCTTTAAAATAATTTAGTCGTCAAATGTAGTACGTGATGATGATCATTAAACCCATGTAGAGTGTTCAGATAGATCACGACGGTTTATCAAGACTAAAACTGTCTGTCCAACAATCTATTATAACTGACATGTGTCAAAGCCGACATATTTCGGATCATGTATTGATTACTGACGGAAATCTTCCTCTTATTTCCAAAATTCATGGTGTTATAGATTAATCGAGTTTGATCTCTGTCTTATGCGCGTATTGGTTACAAGTACATATTTCAATATTTACTTTGTACTGTACAAATTGTACTGTGCTGTACACTGTAATTAAGGTACTTTGCTCTGTAAGACAATTTATACCTTAGTGTTATTAAAAATATTTTACTAAATGCTGCATAATAACTTCGTAACTTTGTACCCTTAAATTGAAAAGGGTACATGTGAAAATTTATTTACTAAATGTTGTCCTCTGCTTTTTTAAAATCCTTCAGACGAAGGACATACATTTTACTTCAACTAATATTTCCAATTGAATTAGTAAAAGTAAATTAATCTACAAAGTAGCAAAGTGACGAAGGAAAGATTTGACTTGTGTTCAACAAACCCTCCATCCAACCCACAAATACCAGGGATACATCTATATGGCCTTCGACTCAGTTGAGCTGGAAACTCCAAAATCATTCCCAAAAGAGTCTTGGGGATGAGGAACCTATTGGCGAAAACAGAATTTCAAAATTCGACACCGTTTTTTGAGTTATCGCACAAACAGACGGACGGACAGACAATGTGAAGTTAATAAGTGACTAATAACTTTGATAAGCGCAAATGATTGTATTCGACACATCTATTGTGTCAACATGTTTTTGAAACACATCAAATTACATGCTAATCATGAAAGGATCGGACATATGTGATCTTAATTTATAAGACATAAGACACCCGCCTATCATATCACCATACCTCCGCATGTAGTCTTCAAAAACTCGCCCAATTTACGACACATTCGATACATCTTCTATGGTGTTGTTGCTATAGCACGTTAAGTGCCGCTAACAATAATAAAGAAAAGCGGTTTAAAGCTGTGTTGTGTTTACAGTTTGCGCACACCAGTATAAAACGTATAAAGCGATATTAGTATTGTAGCTATCAATGCAACCGCTTGTTTTTTGAATTGCCTTTTGACTACAAAAATAAAAAAAATATCCTAAACCTAAACCGCCGTACGAAAAAAGGTACTGCTGTAATTGGCAGGCATTCAGAACAAAAAATGCTAATTGGTCACAAGTGAGCAGCACCAAACAATTTGTAGTTTTGAACGTTTGCTTTTTGCTTACATCCGATGCCCGTCAACCGTAGCGCTGCGTTACGTATTTACTTCTTTAGTAATAACGAAAGATGTATTCAACCTCTACGAATGAGAATCATCGTCACACATCGAACACAAATTTGTTAAAATTAAACAGTAGGCAAGCTTAAAATTTAGCGACTTTTGTCATTAAAATTTATGGCTTGCGCTTGTATGCTTATATTTATGGCTTGCTTGGCAAGACAAGAAGCCCGAATGCACGCAGAAAAAAAGCGCTCATATTGTATAGGTAGTTCCCTCCAAAATGCCCTCCAATGTCACCTCCAAATTTCTCTTTAAGGTTCCCATTCCCTCCCGTTTATAAGTTCTTCTCATTTATAATTCCTTCCCATTTATAATTATATCTCATTTATAACTCCCCGTCCATTTATAATTACATCCCATTTATACTGTTAACAGGCAAAGGAATGAAAAACTATAAGCTTCACATGTTAATGCTTCGAATAGAATTCGAACTCAAGACACAGAGTTCCTGAGCGGGCTCTCCACAAATTTGGTCACAATGGAAGAGGTGCGATTACTCACATATTAACTCATCCTATTGAGAAACGTCATCAGTGACGTCAGAGGCCACATCCGTAAATTACTGTTTTGTAATATGTCTATCTATGATAAACCGGCGGAATTGCAGATATAGAGA
Organism: Callyntrura guangdongensis; assembly: GCA_027744295.1. Taxonomy (NCBI): domain Eukaryota; kingdom Metazoa; phylum Arthropoda; class Collembola; order Entomobryomorpha; family Paronellidae; genus Callyntrura; species Callyntrura guangdongensis. Next base: position 37,454 of record JAHZNB010003412.1, read on the forward strand.
CGTTTCACCCCCTTAATGACAACCTAGTGGTTGACCATTTACTGAAATTGCATCCCATAGAAACTAAAAACTTAATTGTGTGCCAAATTTGAACCAAATCGGCTGAAGCGTCTGGCCAGGAGAGTTATGACAGACAGTCAGACAAACACGTTAAGTCATTACTAGCTGAATATCTATTCAGCTACGTAGTAAACCGACTGAACTGCAGCTGTAGAGACGCAGCTGAAAACTTTACTATTGCTACAAGTGGATTGAATTTATGAAGGTCAAATTTGATATTTTTACTTGTCAATTGACCTAGTATACAAAATTTGAGCTAATTTGGTTAAATTTTTAATTTTTGACCCCCAAATTGCCCCCTGGGAGCTGACCAAATTTGCTCAAATTATACCAGAGATGTGACTACCCTAAGGCACCTTTGCCAAATTTGAGCTAAATCGGCTGAAGGGTCTGGCCTGTAGAGTGGTGACGGACGGACAAACACGGTAAAGGCATAACTAGCCGAAAAGCTTTTCAGCTACGTAATAATGACAAGTCTGACATTAATCGTCATCCTCTGACTATTTCCTCGAAATTAATTTCGTCCCGCAGTGTTCAGCCATAGTCTGTCGCTTTCCATACGTATAATTAATATTTCGCATTTCTTTTATATCCTTGCATTTCATCGTAATTAGCACCGTTAATTTTATTCTGCAGAATGTAAAGAACATTCAGTACCAAGTGATATGTATGTACGAACTGTAATGATGATTGCAAACTGCGAACAATAACATGATTTGCTATAAACAATTGTTTTACTATATTATCTTGTTGTTCATATATGATTTTAAATTAATGGTATGATTATAATTAAACCACGATCGTAAATCTGTCTCATATGTTACTATTTTTCATGGTTGGATAAATAAACTATGCTTATCAATAGCCGCTTTACTTCCATCTGTTATTTAAAATCGCTACGTCTTTCGATATGAATGAACTCTATTGTGATACCTGGTTTCCTGCTGTCCTGCATACTGCTGTACTAAATGAAGCCCACAGGTCAATCTAATCTAGCCTAACTGTTAAATCTAGTCACAGACTGAGCACAGGAGTACAGCCAAGGACAACAATCTGATGATCACATTATTACTATTATACAGTAGTAGTACCACTATTACCACCTTATTCTTCGTAAAAAATGATTAAATGGCAATGGTCTAATTTATTATTGTTGCCTATGTTAAAATGAAAAATAATCAACCAGCCAGCCGCCAACACAACGACATCTTCTGATTATATATAAATACTGTCTGACAAAATAATATTTTAATTGTTGCAATAAATGAATGAATAAATACATTCGTAAAAATATTGAACCCCAGTTATAGCGTTCGAAGTACAGGTATGCTGTAATGCAGTCCATTGCCATTTTATGATGTGTACCTAATTTGCAAACTGCAGTAGCACATTATCACAGTGCAGTGAAGTGCAATGTGCAAATTATGTCACAACAAAAACGGAATACAATACATTCAAGTTTTACTATTTAAGTTTATACTTTTATGCGTTGTTAGCCAAAAAATGTAAAAAAAATTACTGAAAAAAATCTCAACAATTCGCCATCACTACAATGTACAATGCCAAAAGACAACCTAACGTTTTGCCAAAAATGCATCCGTGCTTGTGCTACTTCCATTTCAGACCAAAGATAAATTTAAAGCGCTCTAAAATTAAATGAAATACACCAAACAAATAACTCTTCTACATTCAATATTCAGCCTGCTAGCTAGAGAGACACCAAGTAAATGGAATAATAATATTATGTCACCTGGATTTTTAGCATATTATACATTCTTCTAGCACAACAAGTTTAGATGCCTACTTAGCTGCCTATTAGTTGTTATTAATGTTGTTTGACGAAAACGTACTCTATGACAAAATTAATTTGAATGAGATAACGCTCATGCGTTATAAAAATGATGTAATTAGGGCCAGGCCTAGTTTTAAAGTAAGCTTAGAGAAGAAAGATATTCATATTGTATCTATTTTTTCAATTCCAAATTACACTCATGCTGTCATGCTAAAAAGAGCACTAATATGATCAAAAAAATTATTACAGACGAAACAACAGTTTTGGTCTAATTACTGCAAACGTAATAAAAAATGGATGCATTGAACATGAAATATATTTGCCTTTTTCATACTGAGTATCAAGCTGTCATCCATAAAGATGTTCTTTATGATTATGACATTAAGAGGGAAAACGTGAAATCAATATCTTGCATACATAAATCCTCACTGTTTGTAATAAAGAAGTAAATAATAATGACAGCTTTACCTTTAGTCATCCATGTAAACTCAACATCCAGTATCCAGTTTTGTGGAAAAAATCTGTAGTTTAATTCGATGGTCACTAGGTTAGGCTGGTTATCTTTTATTTGTTGTGGCTGCTGGGCATGTCCCACAAATTTTCACTTCTTCTTTGTCACTTCCATCCTAAATGATTTTCTGAACAACATAATTCACAAGAAACGCCAACGATCATTTTTCAATCTTAGATAAGCTCGACATTACTATGTTAAAATTAGTCTACGTGATTTGACAACTATGTTCTTTTTCTAAGTTTTCCGCAGCGCTGGCTAATTCAATATCTGTATAACAATTCGTGAGCAACTAAATTATGCTAAGATTTCCCCGCAGAAAACTCCTTACTGTTCAAAACTGACTAAAACTCTTAATCAAGCTGGTCAGAAAAATGACTGAACACTTTAACTATACTCGAGTTCTAACTAATAACACCGTCCTACAACTGTCATTTGGGTTTACAATACCGTAAAAACTTTGTCTGTGTGCGTAGACCAGAGAGTTGTAGTAAATCTAAAACCTAGCAGGCGTAGACTGCTAAAATTATCAGGGTAGCACCGTTAATGAAAACTGTCAATAGGTATGACTATAGTAACGGATTAAACAGATTTCAACGAGAAAAAAAATACAGTATTTCAGGCAGCGCAGCGCTGATCCTCAACAAACCACAAAACCTTAATCAATCAACAATGTTGGTTACAGTTACAAGTACAACAATCGATATCGTTCGATATATAATAGTGAGATTCGTCAAAGCTCGCACTCACGTAGTCACTCAACCTTCAAACAGGCTAAAACTTCGTTTAAGGCATTATCACAACCCAAACTATATAATATTTGGTTATGATGTGTATATTTTGAAATCTATCGACCTGCCAGTATTTTCGTACCTGATAAAAAATTAGGGCGTTAACTTGTTTGTAATTTTGAACTGCTTGTCTACACCACTTATCAAAATACATATAATCTCTTCTATTATTTTTTTTTGCAAATTACATTAATAAAACCTAAAAAATTAACAAGGTATTAGGTTTTTAGTAAATTCTATTGAATGAGAAAATTGCTTTCAGAAAAACATAAATATATATGTATTTTTAATCCCAATTTCCACCTCAACTTTTAATTGCGCATGTTAAAATGCGCAAACTAGAACGAAAAAATATTTGCGCTCGTTATACTGCTGTACTCTCGACGACTCGTGGTCCGCCGCTGTAAAATTATAATATTTACTTGTTCAACAACAAATCTATTTACTATTTACAATCACTTGGTAAAAAAGTAAAATCCCTTGTTGGTGTTATACTGACTTTGGTTTGCTTCATCCGTACTAGAAAAAATATGCTCAAAACATGTAGCTAGTCCTATCATCATTAATTTTTTTATACAATTTCATTACACGTAAGTTTAAAAACTTCCTCTAATTCCACTGCCATAACTATAATACCATTTCATACTTTCGTTACGTATATATGACTTCACGTAGTTACAAGTTATCTTGATATCTGGCTATTCATTTGAATTTACTAATGACAGTTTGCACTGAAAGACGGTTGTTGTACCTCTGAGCTAATCTTCGTCTTGCCCTTTCTGACACGTCCCAGTCTTAGTCTCAAGCAGATTTGCCTAAATAAATGCAATTCTAAAAGTAAAACAAGGTTTACCTACATTCACTACTATTGTGTTTAAAAAATTACTTGAGCCTTAGATGAGCACCCTCAAGGCTTTACCCAACTAGTACTACTGCATAATAAATGCAACCAAGTAGTTATTTGAAATTCATGCGTGAAATCACTAGCACTTTTCCATGCTGCTACTGGGGTAGTACTAGCGTTATTTTTGTACTTTATTTATAAACAAGACGTAATAATCCGTTAATTATCTTTAACTATTCTAGCAACACTAAACACCAATGGTACAGGTACAGAGATTATATATGTATATACATACATATAACATATGTATGTATATACGAGCACAATGCACTACTACTAGAACGTCTTGCTGTTAGTTAAAATTGCAACTATGTATGAAGTAGCTGATTACTTCATGCTTAATTTGGACGCGCTGTCATGTCACTGACTCTAATAATAATCTTACAGACTACTACTACCCCACTGGCACTAGTATTTGAACCTAACGTTCAGCGTTACAGGTATTAACAAATATAATGCAATCTGCCTTGATTACCTGCACGTTTTACTATAATGCTCATGCTGTTGCTCATGTGCGTGTGTAGTAAAGAATTATTTTACATCATTCATGCAAATATATAGATATATGAATAAGACTGTTATATAGTGGGCTTTAACTAATATGAAGATATAAATATGATGATAAAATATATGCACACAACTGTAATTTTTTGCGTACGCTTTTTCAATGACTGTGTCTGTTGGACATTTGCAAGTAAATAAATAAATGAATAAATACACAAACAAATAGCTTTACGCTTAATAAACTCTTTAAAAGTTATAATTGTGTTGTGCGTACTTTAGCCTGCTCACTACTTGCTTACCACAAGATAACACCAACCAACAGCAGCAAAACAACGTCAACTAAAGGTGCATCTCTTTTAATATGACTGTTAGTATTAATGTTACTAAACACAACAAAAATTGCACAGTAGTCCTGTTAGCGATTTATTACAGCAGCAACAGCAGCAGCTTTAAAAAGTTTCGGGCAACTGCAAATCTTGTAGTCTTCACGGTGATTTTTTTGAGAGCATGATGAACTTACTACGCGTAAATATTTTCCTATTCTTTATTTCCTCTCTGCCTTTAAAAAGTTCAGTTGGCAATTTATACTTTTTGAAATTTCTCGTCTTGTCTGTCCGTCTTTGCGTGGTTATTTGTTTTGTACTGTTTGATAGTTACGTTACTCGTAATGGAGTTAGGGGTTTCTTACACAAACACTGTTATTGTTGTCATGTAATTTATAACTTATAAAAGAATATATTTATAGTATTACCAGCGCTGAAAACGGTGCACTGTGGATTATTGTTATTATTTTTTCAAGCTTGCTATACAATATTAATTATAATTATCGTACTGCACACAGATTATTTTACTAATATGTGTAGAGTATTGGACATTTGAATGGTGTGAACTGAAGGAAGGGGTGCATATAAGTAGGTATTGCATGTTGCTATAATATTCTAACACTTTACTCCTCCGTATAGCTAAGCAGTTCATCTTGGTGCAAAAAGCAAAGTATATACACATTGTCTGTGATAGGATCATGTAGAATAGGTAATAAGTTTCTATTTTATACAGACATTCTCTCTGGTGAATGATAATTCGGTATATACACATTTCACATTACATGTTCATTCTTCATAAACTTGGGTTGTTTTTTGGTAGAGGATTGCTTTTCATGCTCCTTGACGCAACACAGCTACTAGACTATTCCTGTTACTCCTTATTCCCCAAGATATGATGTTTAGATAACTACGACGGTAATATATCTATGCATATATGAATGAATGTATGTATGTGAAGTTACGCAGGAATGCATAAATGCATTCTGTAGAGCTGCTCTGTGGTAGAGTTGTGTAGAGATGTAAAATATCAGACATGATGAATACATACTTTTGTAGTACCAGACTTTGTCTCGTCAGCAGCAGCAGTCCTTTCCTACGACGTAAGTATCAGTACGTACGACGTACAATATCGGTTTAGCTGAAACAAAACTGCAAAAGTTGCAGTAGCCTCACAACAATGAAATCTATGCGTAGGGGATCGGATTGAAAGTTGGGTTCTCGCAGGTTTTGTGGAAGCAAAAACGGGAATTAAAAATGCATTCAAAGTTTTAAATTCTGCTATTTATCGTTGTCTGTAAAAATGACCTGACAACGCACGTTTTTTTGGTGACGACAGTACTAATATTTTTAAGTATTTTAATTATCGCTTTTTAGTTGTTCATACCTAATTTGCTTTTCTCTTCAATAAACATGGAGTTAAGAAGCGAGATGATAATTACCTTTTCGGTGATTAGACTAGATTGAATAGTGATGAACAATTGGGAGGGATGAACGGACTAAATTTCTCTCCTCATAGATTTCAAATGAGACACGGTAAAATGGCATTGTTTACCACTGTTTAATTGTACTCTTTTGTAATGCCACAGAGATGATGTGGACTCACAGAAACAATGCACAATATCATGGCAATGTATGACGCATTGTTACTTGTGTCGATGTCGACGAATGACTGCCTTTTACTCGTTCACCCTCTAGGTTGTAAAGTTCCGTATATTCCGCAGTACAGAAAATGAGTAGCGATTTTTTACTACGTAGCGTAATATTATAGATCAAGATAAAGTATATAGGTAACTTGGTGTGGTGTTGGTATGTAAACCCAATCCCATGTGTTCGAATAGCAGAGAAATATCTGTGTAACTTGAGCAAGACCAACAGTAAACAGTAAAAAGAAACAATAAAAGGGTTGATCTATGAATGGAATGCGTAACACTAGTCTGTACTCTGAAATTAATGCCATCTCTTAGCAAAACTGTTCTACTAGGGAAGAGTACATCACCGTCGTTTCAGATACTACGAATATGGTCAGATAGATGAAGCTCAAGTAAACAGACTGATTGGACGAAGTGGTATCGCTTTGCAACTTTTAAGTATTTTTTATCTGTCTGCCGCACGAGTGTTTTCTCATCAGACACAAACAAATGGACTTCGTATAAGAGATATAGATGCTCCGTGTGCTCTGTTCCAGTGCTCATTCATTTGTTGGGCTCTCATGGCCCATGACAAACTCCAAGGTAGCGAGTAGAGAGATAAGATTAACTCACCCTCATAATTCTTCACCCGGTAAAAGTGATCACCGCTTTTAAAGTCAGGGAACAACAATAAATATAACGATAATTGCGCCTGTCAAGTAAATACATGAACTTGTACCTTCTACTAAACAAACACCAACTTTCCTTGTCAGTACGTCGTAGTGGTAAAAAACTGTTATAACGCTTCTACCTTGTTCTGGCGAGAGGTGTTGGTTGTAAATCATTTGACTGCGCGTTACCTACAGTGTTTGTTCCTCATACTCCAGAGGCAAATACTGTTTTGAGCAATCCATCGTAACTATTTAAATTCACTAGACTAGCAAAGTGAGACATATCGCATGAAATCTTGTTTGACTATGACAGACAGCAGACTTTTCCAAGGGCAGAGACATAGAAAATTTATAGTGATATGATGTTACAAAAGAAGTCATAATTTTTCCGTTGGCTGGAGCAAAATAAAGAACGTTGACACGATTGAAATAGTTAAGCTAAAAAGGGAAATTCATGAATTGCTGTAAGCTTGTAAAAATAAATGGTTTGTGAAAGCAGTGTTATTCCAAAGCATCTGCCAAATAAATAGCTTGAATAAATGTACTCAGTCAGTCCTGTGAAATTGATTATTTTGACTGGTAGCGGTTTATGGTACAAGTTTACAAGGCACGTCCTATGGACCACACATTGAATATATAATTTTAGGGTGAAAGTTAATGCACAGCTATATGTAATTGTCAGCATGTTGCTTATCTCGAATACATTTCCTTTTTTGTACAAATGTTAAAAAGATGCAAAATGAAATCGAGCGTGGCAGAGGAAGCGCTGCTGTTGTTGTACTACAAGGCAAGTTGGCAAGCACAGCTTCACATCACAGCAAGCACTAAGCAATGTTGCCCACTTGAGTACAATACATAATATTGTTCTTCTTCAAGGGCTTCAGAGTAAAGAGGGGGGAAAGGAGAAAACCTATTTTTCAACTACAGAAAAACTACCTCAACACACGCCAAAACCACGTACATGGTGGCATTAACACCAACGGATTCCACGAAGCGATGTATGGCGTCTATCATCCAGCTTTTGGTCTCTGGCGAATCCTTGGGTGTCACGTTGAGTTTAAACCTTTTTCACAATTCCCCCTGTATTCTACAAGGAAAGAAAATACGACAGTGGTGTTGGAAATAAACAGAAATTCTTTTGCGTTTCATTACCTATTTGCTGTCAACCGAATGAATATATCGTAAACCTTTTCATTTAAAGTTACCCTAGAAAAAAAAGTATAGGATTAGGTTTGGGTCTACTTTGCAACTTAAGTTATCAAGATCAAGGTACCTCTATTTTTCATTATATCACACAAGACGTCGCAGTATAAAACATGAGCTTGGGCTATTGATGGGAAGCAGAGAGAAAGGTAATACCCCGGATATTTTGTCAAAGTGCTGTATGTCTGCAGTATTAACACTTTATACGCCATGCCGTGGTCGTTATGTCACACAACTCACCAACGTTTCAAAAATGTCGTATTTGTAGTAACGTATCAATTTAAAGCACGAGAGTCTCCTGTTCCTGTTATTATTACATGCTACTTAGGATGTACATATAAATGTGGAGGGGTAGTATGTACTCAAATAGTAGGAGGTTAAGCAATGAAGAATACATTTCTTGTTTCTTTCTTCTCTGGTTTATTTTCTGTGACATGTTACTTGCTGTTTTCATCAACAACATTGGTTCTTCTTCTTGAAAACTCCCACTGAAACCGTCACCAGTCGCCGTGCGTGTAGTAGTGACAGTCTGAAACTCCGATTATCCAATTTGCCAGAAACGATCCGGAATAGCATAGCACTATGTTTCCTTTCTATAAAATCCCAGTCTTGGTAAAATCTATCCTTTAGTTAGGGTAACCAGTTGGATGAAATGAAATTCCTTCCGCGAATTTTCTCTACTACAATTACCGATGAGCAGTACAGCGTAAACATTTTGGTAAATATATGACGGACCTTGTAAGCATCTTCCTTCAAACGTTCTACCACGCCCGCTCAAGCTTTCCCTTTTTAGATGTGGCCTGTGGCAACCAATTTGACTTACTTTGTAACTTCCAATTAAAATGACGGAAACAGATTTTGACTGTTTGTTCCCGTGGCTCTTTTCTTTGTACAATGTCTTCAAAAAATCTCCAGGACATCTTGTTCACCACCACGATCGTCCTCTTGTGCGACAAAAAGATAATATGGGAGAGGCGAGGCGCAACACCGAATACATTTGTTGGAATAGTTTAGCATTCGGAATGTAGCTGCTGAGGTTTTTGAAGTTTTCTCTTTGTTGTACTGTAATGTCTTCTGACTTTGTTGTTGTCGTTGTAACCCACTATCATCATTTTCACCACCACCAATACGAACCGTGTAATATTGGGGATTGGCAACACATCCAGTAAGATTCCCTGCTGCAGTAGTATGAGAATTTAACATCTCACAATCAGTACCATGCATGGTGCCATCATCGGTAGTAAACAACGATCTGTTCAAACCTTCACAACGTGTTTTCATTTCTTTAAAAATCTGATAGGACAGGATTGAAGACATACCTACTACCTATTGACTCACCTAGCACCGCTAACAGTCAACACGAAAGCACCTGTAAAGTACGCTTACATATTATATGCACACATACGTTCATATACTTCCATTAACTCGCATATTTTAAAACAACGGAAATTTTTAGGTGCATATATTAAACTAGTAATTTATTTTCTCTTTCTTGTTGGTACCAGTTTAACGCCTGATATTCCAGTGGTAATCACCTACCACGATTTTAGTTCGAAGTTATACATATTAAATATACATGCTGTTTTTAAACAATCACCTTTATGTGGATAAAAGCCCCGACGAATACTGTATTATTTTTGTAGACTAAAGTGAGGGTGTCAGTGTTCATTGTAAATGAGTTTTCTTGTCTCTCGAGCCCAACCAACTCTCGGGAACAAAGCTGTCGAGGTTTGAAATGGTCGAGATTTTCTTCACAATCCTATCACGACGAGTTACCCTTTTTTATCCAAACGAGGTAACACCATTTGATACACGAACAAATCGTATTTACCAAAGAAAATACCATTTTGTTCCAAAAATAATGCATGCAAAAAAAACGGTGGTATTATGCTTACGAGATACCTTTGGGTTTTCTTATTGCCTTCTATACAGTAAAAAAAAATAAAAGCATAAATCCTTCAACCGTACTTAAAACATCCGTCTATATTGTACTAGAGAATCGCACAAAGAACAAAGTGGTAAGGTGAAGTTTAGCCCATTGTACTGAGAGTCTGAGTTCCATGTTCTTATGCTTATATATTAATATGCACACATAATATCACATCTATTCGGCGGAGTTGTTCTTGTAGTTGTTGTAGTAGTTAGTTGGTGACATTGCTCCCTTTGGCAATCTCCACCGTGAAATGGAGGTTGTTTCCGTTTCACTGCTTATTTTCCCAACTTTCCCTTGTCGTCTTCCTTGCTAACATTTCATTATTTTTCCTGTTAAATTTTTCTAAGGTCTTGGTCGTGCAGTAAACTGTGGGTTTTCATGCGAGTATCCTCATCTTGCTCCCGTTACAATAGTACATCTTATTTGCCTCGTTGCTGTCTGTTATTTCGCTTCTCCATGTATGCTTGTCTTCTGAGCATTTTAAAACGCCTAAAATAACAGCACTAACAACAAACATTCCAAGAAACCATTTTGCTGCTGTTTTTGTTGTCCTCCGCGTCTCAATTTTCATCTTCCATCCCGTTTTCTTTTTTTTTCTTGCCGGAGTAAAGTAATAATGGTCCGCTCCGGGGAAAAAATAACTTGCTGCTGTTGTGTGTGCTCATCGTTATATGTAATGTTTCGTATAATGAAAATAAAATACCGACTGGAGTAGTAGTGAAACTGTAAGTTGTAGTAGCCCTCTGTGTACATGGATTCATTTCCCATAAATCCGGAATGCAAACTGCCGCTGTGGGGAAAGCCCAAGACTGTACAGTAGTAATAATAATACCTTTCCAGTTTTGTGGGCCTACAACCATAAAAACTCTTGCAAAGAAACGAAGAAACGTTGTCATGACATCAAGTTATACATTGTTTCAGTGCAGTGTTTCCCTTCCGTTGCCGCCGCCGCCACCACCAACACCGACGTACAACTTAATCATCAGCACTAACAACATAGTGATGACGACGATAATAAAGCTGATGAGTGATGTAAGGAGAGTGGCTAAAGAAGGAATGTTGCATTTTTCGTTCTCAAGAAAGTTTGTGAAAGTCTCCCTGAAGAAGGAGGGACGCGAGTTGTATAAAAATGTGTTAGAGGAAAATTCTCTTATGGTGCTCTTCTTGTCTTAATACATGAGTCATAACAAGCCTACATTTATAGGCATGTGTTCTGCAATGGTGACTGAGGAACTAGAAATAAAAAAGGAAGCTCTGATGATAACCTTTATATTATGAAGCTTGGGTGTTGTAAGTAGGCCTTAAAAAGTCAAACCTTCATCTCCACCACCGTTATTTACTATACGACTCCCAGCATACTTTGTGCAGTTCTGGGAACATGGGCTCCTTCTGGAATATGGTATATCGTCGTGATGGTCGAAAAGAGTATAAAGAATTCAAGTCATTTTTATGAAGCCTACAACAGGAGGCAGGCTAGCACAGGCACATAATATTACTTTTGAGAAACTACACCGCTTTCTTATAGAAATCAGCACCATTTTCTCGTACACGTTTGGCCTTTCTTCTTTCCTTTCCTGCAAACATCATACTGTTTTCCGTACCCTCTTTCTTCTCGGGACTCTTTTCTCTCCCCTTCACGTTTGACGTCACTTGCCTGATATTTTTACAAGGAAATATTCTATCGAGTCAACTTATAACACATATTTGCATAGTGTCAAAGTGTTCATATTGCATGCTCCTCCGAGACAAGAAATTATGAAAGGACAAACCACAAATCGTAAGGGACAGTAAATTAATAACATAATAGGTAGATTCGACTAAAATGTCGAACATAGATTTTATTGCGCCGCGTTTATCAGAACGGATGCAGGACTGACATCTTTCTTAATGTGAGTCGTTGGTGATTATATTAATAATTTACAAGTAAGAAATTTGGTAAACCGTCGCTCAATTAACAGACATGGCGGAAAACTCATTTCACCTCACGACGAACAAGTTAGTTCACACGTTAAAGAGGAGGTGTAAAACACTTGGCTCCAACAAGACTCTTGGCTAATTGATTTGAGCAAGAAAGTATACGGACATTTTCTTTCCTGTTTGCTCTTTTCCCTGGTAATTTCAGAGATTCTTTATGTCATTGCATTGCCTCCTTTCTCTCTTGCTCTAAAACTCACCTACTTCAGTAAATTGCACACGGACACAGACAGACGGATGTAAGCGAACGATATCATGAAACGAAAAACGGGAATGTTGACTATAACTTTTTGGACTATGTACGGCACACCGAGTGTAGAGACATACACCCCCATCTTATAGTGTATACAAAAGTGTGCATTTATAATTTCGTTTCAGTTTCTCTGATGTGAAGTCAAAGAGTGAAATAGTGTCTCCATACTTGCTTTTAACTTTCCAGAGATCCACGTTGCTTCACCGTACTCCTGATACAACGACTCGATTCAAGCAAACTTCCACTTCAACCTTACCGAGTTTTCTACTACTAAGTTGCCTACTAACTAAATGTGCACTCAACCAATAATATCTGTTAGCATCTCGATTAGCCTCTGGCCTTTTGTAATTTCATTTACTACCTAAAATCTTGTTTGCTCATCTTCTGCTTTGTTGTTTACGTACTCCTTAAACGAAAAATTCCTTCCCAAGCTCTCTACCAGTCTTTGTAAACCACACTTCGAAAACTGACTTCTAAGGTGGAAGTCACACCACGACCAAGAAATGGACGAGAACCATTTTCTCCTGCTGCTAAGTTTGAGCTATGATGATTTCTATGAAGCCGGGTTCCATTCTGTAAGCAGCTTGTAATGTTGTAATGTTAAATCCTTCGTATTTCCTTGGATATTGACGTTGCGATACATGACGCAGTTTCCTTATCATTTCCTTATTCAACCGTGAATGGAAATTAACAAAATGAATGTATGGCTAGATATTTGTCTAGGTTCTAATTAACGAAGTTCCAATACGATATTTATCATTCGTAGATAAATACTGAAGTTCGGAAGAGCTAGTTTCCGTTTTCCGACCAAGGTATTTATCAAACTCTTGCTTCACTAAACACATTGGTCATTACTCATTACCTATAATCCTCAAATGCCCAATCCTTCTAGCCAGTGTATAGGAAACGGGACCAAGACTCAATTCGAGAGTATGCATTCTTTGAACTGGAATATGATCTACCAATATTTCTTATGATTTAGTAAGACTACGAACACTCGTGTAAGTAAAATGTGGTATTGGAAGGCGAATTTTGCATTTGCTAATAGTTTTCCTAACACTTGGGTGCATTCCATAATAGATAGCGGTAGCACAGACAACGAGACAACCAATCCAGGCAGGCAACAACGAAAGATCTATCACATTTGCGCGTTTGTCTGTCTCAGTAAATATCTATCTGTCTGTTACCAAAGGGCATCGGTTATGTAAATTATATATCATATTTTAGTTTCATTTATATTAAATTGGAAAGTTACGTAATAAACCTGCTATAATTGCAGCAGTAAAGACGCAGATGAAAAGCTTTGTATTGATACAAGCTGATGGAATTGTTAAAGACTCGATACTTTGTCTTGTCATTTGACCTAGTCAGTTAGTCAATCGAGGTCCCTAGAACCCCGATTGGGTTCCTCAGCATACTTAATCATATGACCCCATTTGGGGCACCTGGGGCCTGAGTTCGGGTTCCTGACAGCAATTTTAGTTGTAATTTTAGAAAAATTAAAATCTGTTAGAGAGTAACAGGAAATGGAAAGCATATTTAAATTCGTCATAAAATTTTACATCTTTCTGTCGTGACAATTTAAAATCTACCGTGTAAAACCAAAGATTTTGATTTATGAAGTTTTAAAATGAATTATGCTAGATTGCTTAATTAGACCAAATATGCTGAAATTACATCCCATAGAAGCCACTACTACTACCCTTTGAGCCAAATCAACTGAATCGTCAGGCCAGGAGAGTGATGAGTGATGACACTGATGACAGACTGACAGACAAACACGCTAAAATCATTACTTATCGTCTGCGTAATAATCTTTATTGCTTTTAAATCCTGCTCCTGCTTTCTAGACGCGTCCTCTTCAACTTTACTACGTCTATTGTCCTATTGTCGCAGTAAGTAGTAAGTAACACCGTTGAATACCAAAAGGGGCTATCTGACAACTTACCTAGTCCTTTATTGATAAGATCTGCCGTAAATAATATATTTTCAGGCAGCACATAATCTAGTCGACGTTCAAAAACTTTATTCAGAACGAACAACGGGTATTGGGAATATGCATACAACAACATGTAAACCTTATTTTATGTGCTTGGTATGTAATGTATATATGTAATGATGCAGTTTACGGTGGCAGTAAATTCAATTCCTTTTGCAAACGCGTGTGAATTTCCAATGATCAGCCAACTACCAAAGAAAATTTTATAAGTTTACTAGTAGCAATTACTCACCATCAGTGAAATCAATGGGAAGGTCATCAATATTAAATAATGTTATCCACTTGCTACGAAAGCTTTCCAGCCAAAGGGTAAAAACAAAGGCGCAAAAGTCGTCGTAACCGGAGCAACCGAATGAGGAATGATCTCACCGAATGATCTCAAGATTTTCAAACACTCTTTTCAGACAAATAGTATTATGCTGGTTACAATAAGCGTCAAATTTAAACATGAATCATTTTACTTATTATTTACCTGTGGGTATACAGTGCAGGTCGTTACTCAAGGCTCTGGAAAGTGTACATATACTATAAATTCACTTTTCAGGTAGAAACAGAATACATACAAGTAAAAATGTTGTACACACACTAGAAAAGCAATGTTCAATACAGGACCAAGTTTGTATTTTGTATGTCTGACAAAGTACAAGTGAAACGTCGTTTCCACACCAAAAATCAATTTACAAGGGTTTATACCATTGTACAATTACAATAGATGTTAGAGCTTCGTCAATAACTTATTAGGTTTATCATTAATGATTACATTTGAATGATGAGAAGCTGCACAACGCAACAACTGACGACAAAGCATAGTGAATTTGTCAGAATGGAACCAGCTGTGTTCTTTTGCTGTTTCTCATTCTCGTCATCTTGTCTATTTTCTGTTCTTTAGATTCAGAATGAGAATACGGAAAGCCGTTATCAAGGACAAAAACCAAATATATGGCGCTTGTATGGGAGCTAGATTTTACTCCAACAAGACATATGGAAACGGTATTTGTTTTTCATTTCAGTTGTTATTAATGCGCTACCTTTTGGTTTTGTAGGCTTCAGTGTGTCCGTTCGCCCGCCCATCCTCCTCATAAACGACTACTGTATATATTTTTGTGGCTCTGAGAATCGACTCCCTAGAGTCTCTAGTTGTGCACCGTTACCTGACTTTTTTACCCATACCCCCTTCTACCCTCCGAGGCAGGGGGCCGTTTAAAGTTGAGTCACCTTTTCTTCAGTTCTTACATAGCATCACCAGTTGAAATTTGGTACATCAGTACATCTATTGAACTTATGTATACACTCCAAGTCTGACCTGGATTGCTTGACCCCGGTGATCCTCTGGGGGCTTTCAAATGTTAGTCAACTTGTTTATGATAGAACTACAACATTGAAAGGTGGTTAGTGAGTATTACCAAATAAAGTTATATTTTCGCTACCTTCTTGCCTTTACAATGCTCTAGTAAAATTTGCTTTGATATGAACAATCAACAGAGATTCTTGAATTAATTAATTAATTATGCTTTACACATTTTGAGTACATAATATATCGTGTATGTTGTGAAAATGAATGTTATTTGAGTTATTTGAGTATTTGCAGAACACTGCGTAAATTATGTTTACATTTAGCGCTCGGTGGATCGAGCGAGAAGTTCCATGTAAAAGCTCATATGGATTAAGTGTATTGTCCAGAGGTTACACTTTTCCAATGAATTTTTAAATTAGGTAATTTATAAGGAACTTAGCAAAGTGTGTAATGTGTATTACGGAAAATAGTAATTTATAGTACAATAATGTGTCATGCAAACCTTAAAAATAATCAAAGCCATACCTCTAAGAATCTCGTACCGGTGCGGGTGACAACTTGCAACTCATTCATTTTTTCATTCAGTTTTGTTTCACGTGTGGGTTGGGTTGATGAGTTGATGATTACGGAAACTGCAGACTCACACTCTTGCTCGTGAGAGATTTTTCTTGTATTTGTGGTGTGGTGAGTAGAGAATTGCAAGAGATTATCGAATTTTTAAGTTTCTGTGATTGGGATATTTTCAGTAATACCAATAATATTAATTAACTTCAGAAACAATTGTCTATGTCTAGCAAGTCTTCAATTCTATATACAAACAGGTATAACTGTTTTGGGTAGGTGTTCGGATGAAATGCACGTTAGTTCTCGGGTTACAGAATAGCTTCTGATAAAAAATGATTTGTAATGAAGAAATTAAATTGGTAAAGGTGACTTCTTCACACCGGTTTTGTGATCCACCTGGGGTGGTGAAAATGATTAAGACGAAGAGAATTATTAAGTTAGGTTTAATGTGCTTGTCAGTTTATTGAATTGAAAGAAGACCAATGAAGGAGACCGTGTTGACTGAGGCAGAGACCAGAGAAGTGATTATAGAAGGTTATAGAAGCATCACAAGAAGAGGTTTAACACTTCAAAAAGTAGCATCGCACAAGTTCAACAACCAAGTACCAATGAACCCAATTGACGTCAATGAAAATTAAATGTACAGTACTCGAGTTAGTCACGTAAGCCAAGGCCACGATATCAAGCTGTTGAGTTCATGTTTTACACTCAACGACAATTTACATATTCTTGGCCTTTCAATATAGCACACATTATACAAATGACAAATTTCTTAAGCCTACTCTTAAAAATTTGTTACTCACGCCAACATGTACCTTAAACTTAAAATAATACAATATTAAAAGTCAATATATTATACACAACCGAACAGTAGGGTTTCATTAAAAACTAGCATAGGTTGCACATGTCGTAAATTACAGTTCAACCCAACATTACACACAAGCAGTTATCACAAATAAGCTATTTCTGCGGAAAATGGTAGTATGGTTGATAATATTTGATCAGAGAAGTGCTAAAATACTGCTAAATTTGCCACATTTAAACATTCGATCTAGCAAATTACTCAAGTGAACTGATGTGTTCTCAAATTCAACTCTTATGATTGTTTAAGGACTTATCAAACATTTCCCCGCCAAAGGGTTCTGAAAGCGCCGTTACGACTTAGATACTTTGTGTAAGAGTTTTGTAATAATAAGTTATTACTAATAGTAATAACGTTCTAACCTTACGATGGAGAATAATACAAAATTTCCTGTCCGACTAGAATTTTTAGTCTAGTTAAGAATCAATTGCATTCTGTACCGACTTTCGGTGGTATTGAATTTGGTACCATAATTCAAACAATTTTCTTCACTTACTTTTGGCTAACAACAGTGGCATTTGGCAATTGAGTCATGTTTTAACCGAAACACTGTAAAATATTACATTGGCGTTTTTTCACCATCAATTGCAATAATTTTGCCATGCATGTATGTAACGAAGCAAATATTTGAAGACTAAAACGTATTCAATTCAAGGATGTATTGTAAATATTTGTTTTATGTATGTATACCCTATGGTTCTATTAATCTACCTTAAAGAATCAATACTAATGTCTTCTGGGTTACTCCATTCATTTTAAAGATATACCCTGACTATTATATTAGGTTTACAGCAATGCATAAATAGAACATTATGAGAAAGAACGCAAAATGTAAGGTTTCTAGGGATCTAGGCCTTTTCCCGAGTGTCATTTCCTTCCAAACTCTGTTCCCCCAGTCTCTTTTCTCCCCAATACCAGTTCCCTATTAACATTTTCTTGGGAGTACCTCATTTCTTCCACAAAATGTATATTTTTAGACATGAAGACTTTGGGAAAAGAGTTGCCATCTTCATTCTATGGATCATATACATAATATTATGAAATGGATGGTTTCGTTTCTCTGGTGTGTATGTTTACAGTAAATGCAATTTTAATGTTGAATAAGAATAAGACTGAAATGATGAGAAAGGGTAAATACTACTACTACTACTACGAATAAACTTTTACCTAGTTTATCAACATAGTTGTATTTTTATCATTTCGTTTTGCTGGTTCAGCATGATGGCTTTCACTTATACTTATTTATTTATTTGTTTTTAATGAACGATACGGGAATATGAATACTGCAGAATTCATGGAAATGCTTTATAATGACATGTTTCAGTAAATTGTTAAAGTCAATTATGAAAATGTAGGCTCAAACTTATGCTCTTGCACAGCAAAAGCTGTGCACGTAATTCTACACCTGTGGTGATTAGTTATCAATACCCATATGTTTGTTTACATGCCTGTTATATGGCTTTAAATAAAACCAATCAATTAAACACCAGAGAGATGAAATATTTTAAATAACACACAGGTGTCAACAGCAAAATTGTGCACGGTATTGTGTTCAAAACTATTCTAGGGGATCTGGTCTTGGTAGATTTACTTCTTGACATAGAGGTGAATATTATCATGTTTTTACTCTTTAGTAATGTGGGACGATGTGAGATTGTTTATGCTATTGAAGCTTATTCCTTGCAAAATAATTTAAAAATTAGGAATGTCAACGTATTAAAAATCGTCTTGTATTCACAACACAATTCAAATGAGTATAAACTTCAAGTACAACACCTATATTCAGGATAGGATATCTACTTCATATAATATTCTTGGTCTGGTCATTTTGGTCATATCGTTGCCACTAGAACGGAAAATTTTTTTGAAATTAAAATTTTACTTGTATACTTTTACCTTATTGATTAGATTTTGGGCATATGTTATGCTATTAGACCGGCTAGTGCAATACAATGGTGTATGCTCCATTCATGCTAACCGTTATATTGGTGGACCTGTATTATATTGTTTCCCCATAAATAGGCTAACCAACCTGTGTTAGATTTCTATTTGCAACTTGTCATCATTTCAATGTAAAAATAAAATTCTCTGCTTTTATTTTTATAAAAATGAATTCTAAAATGTCTGCGAGAGCTGACTTAACTATATCTATAACCAATATTTTAACCCTTTCAAAATTATATAAATTTGATTGAATTATTTTAATCTGTACGACGGTTAACTGACAATTTGCACACTTGTCTGTAATAAAATATGGGGATTATTTTGGCAGCTTATTTACTACGGTCTATTAATAAGACAATGACCCGGTAATAATGTTATGTCAAATTTTTGAACATAGCCTCATTTTTGATTCTTAAGAAAGTTCCTTTCTCGAAGATTTATAGATAAGCTCAAAAATTGTGGTCAGACTTATCTTATCTCTGTGTCGCAGTGTCGACGGGTTCTGTGATCACCCTTCTTTGCAACGTGTTAACAACTTAAATAGTAGTCTCACCTAAACTTTTCTGAATTTCGGAGTCCGATATTTCCGTAGCAGGGTTTTTGTTCATTTTATTGCTCATCATAGCAGTTGGCTACCGTTTTATGGGTAGTTTTCTCACTGCCTGGTTTTATAAGCAATATCTTTAGTACAAGGAGGTAAAACAGGAGAGCTGCCGTGTTCAGGTAGCAGCAGATCGAGTAGTTCATGCCTTTTTCGAAAAATGCTAGATACTATGTACCTGTAGACTTTGCATTAAAGAAACTTTTTGTGAAGCATTTAAACCGTAGAATATTATCTCACAGTTGCTATGGGGGATATACTCAGCACAAAAACTTTCAACTATGAAACATGCTAATTGATTCCAAAATTGTCCAATATTTGTTTTTATGTTCATTATTAACGACGTTATTAAAATATTACAATCTGAAATAAACCCTCGAATCCAATGTGAATGTGTAAGCCATTTTATATTGGTTCTTTAGTCAGTAGTCAGTTTATTGGCTTGCTAGCACATAAAATATTCTGTATATTGTGCAAATACAACACTTACATGGCTGTTCTTGGGCTGTCACGTTGGAGGCTCAAAGATGTCATTCTACCGTTTGCAATTAGATTGACTTATCATAAAAATCAGCAGCTTAGTAAAGATTTGTTCAAGCCTAAGGAAAACAGAAACTTGGAGGACTGTGACTTGATTCTGCTGATCTCAAACTGTAGTAATATAATTTAGAAGCATAGCGTTAGCAGTTTATGTATACAAAGTTCTACTGTCTGTCCATTCTTGGAAACGTACGTTACTGCACGGTTATTAGTTCAATTTGTTTCGTAAAATGAGTTTTCATATAAAGACACTCCAAAATACTAATAACAGAAATGATTGGGAAATATTTAGGCGACGATGCTAAAAGTTGTAAACAAGAGATTTGGTAGCTGAATTGAAATGTTTTTCGGAACATGTACATCATTACAAAATCTTTATCCCAATCACAACACAACAACATTTCCTATAGAAATATTTCATTTCTTGTGGAAGTCCTTCACATCCTGAACAAAAGCCAGTACTTGACGTTCGAGCCTAGTCCGCTCCTTAATTACTTTGCTCTTGCTTACTAAAAATCACTACTGCTATCACCTAAGGACTGCTGTTGCTGCCAGTGTTATTAAGTTTGTTTGTTACCTTGTACATTACACTCTTTTCAAACTCCGCTCTTCTATGCCTTAGACAAATTTTTTCGGCTAGATTGGAGCTGAGGAGAAGACGACAAGAAATGAACCTATTTGTCGCAAAGATTCCTATCACGATCTCATAAGGATCTGAGAGTCCAATATATTTTTCTTGGAATCTGTGATACTCAACCAGCATACATTTTACCCCTCTATAACCAACTTATTACTTTTATATTATTCCGAATGTTTCATATTATTTCCTTTTCAAACTCAACTCAAACTTAATACTTGAAGCGGGATTTCCCCTTACTTCGAAGTGTGGTGAAAGCTTCCAATATTTTCATACTTTTGGCCTTTCTTCTTTTGCTTAAGTAGAAGAAAGACAGTGTAGTGGATGTGGCATATTAGAGTAGATGTTAGTCTAGCAACTAGGCCTGATATAAACGAAGTGTAACAAACAACACTGTTATAGTTATGTATAACGTAGGGGAACAGACTGTAGACTATAAGCAGAATTACAAATCGCTCACATAAATACACACGCTTTGTCATCAACGCGGTGCACTTATTTACTTACGACCAGCTAGTCCGAATACTGTTTTTTATTGTTTTTTAGATGTTTAGATGTTCGATCATATTTGGTCCGTTGCCCGTGTTCGCAGTAGTAGGTCTTTACGTAAAATAATATTAATTACGTTTTCACCTTCCTATAGTTATGGTAAATGGCACGGATTAGTACAAGGAATGGGGTTAACATGAAACTTTAAAATTTAGTTTAAATTTGGTACACTGTCACCTATTTATCACTATCAAGTTTTCTCGACTTCATTGGCTTCATTTTTGGAACTTTCAAAGGTTAAATAAATATTATTCAACTCATAACTGGGATACACGTAATCTTTTTGTGTCGGGTTGCTGGAATTAAAATGAGTTTACCGAGGGCAATAAAATAACATTAGTTGATTCGTGTGTATTTGGGCTCTTGTGAAGATTCAGGGTTCAAATTCATCATTAATACCACCGATTATGGCTTAACGGTAATATTTTTAATACTTTTAACAGCTATCGTTCAGCAATATGCTCGTAATTAGAAGGTCCATTCTAACATATGACTACCATTAGGTNTAATACCACCGATTATGGCTTAACGGTAATATTTTTAATACTTTTAACAGCTATCGTTCAGCAATATGCTCGTAATTAGAAGGTCCATTCTAACATATGACTACCATTAGGTAATCCTAGGATGAAATGGACAGGATTGTCTTCATTTAATCTGACTTTTAAAATATTGCAAAAATACTAAGAACTTCCAGAAACTTGTGCAAGTTGGGAAAAGTTTCATGATAATTTTTGTATGTAAAACTTGCTTGTATACTGGTCGTACTCAATACATATTTTTCTAAAAGCTTTATTTGCTATTTATGCTGTATCGCAGATAAACTTTTTCCCCAAACTATGTTTGTCTTATTCCTTTAAACAGGCGCCACTACCGGGATGTACACACACATACCTTACACTTCTGGTGAACATATAATATAATAAATTGCAGTACTGTCGCATAAACTACTGTCTTGATTGTGTGGCTTTCAAATGAAGATAATCCTTAACTAACGAGAACGTTGACAGTGCTTTCTCTTATATAGTACACAGATGTACGTAGATAGTTGGTTTCGTAAAAACAGTTGTGTTGCTGCAGCTCCCCTTAAAATCTGTAACTGCAATAGTTACACGTATTAAAGGAAGCGAGCACGAAAACAGCATTTTATGAGAACAAGAACATTAAAGTAAATTACACATTCTATATTTATTAGTAAGATGAAGTATATGCATATGCGTGCACATCAAATGTATATGTATAATAATTTACTCATCATTGTCTAGTAGTGAGGAGCATCGTTTTTAGTTCCCATTTTATGTGCGAAACAGCATCAGATTTTATTCGTTTTTCTTAATGCACCGATAGAGGATTGGCATGTTGTCAGTAAGGATGTAATCCTTTACTAATTTGTTGACATTTGCTGTTACAACTTATGAGTTGGAGCCAAAAAAGAAGAAAGGAACGCTAAGGCAGTAAACAGGATGTTTGAAGATGTGTGCTTAAAGAGAAAGGCCTACTTGAGGCTTTGTAACAAACACAACACACAACCACTGCAACAAAAGCAATACTTTTTGCTTCCATTCAACCGTTTGTTAAATTTAAAAGGAGTAAAATTCAATTCGTTCACCAGCAGCAGAAGTAGTCAAGAATGAGGCGGATGATTCGAGCCTAGCCTAACAAAAGAAAGTCAAGGCGAAATGGTTGTTGATATTCAGCACATTACTTCCACAATCAGCAATGATGTACTGATCGCTGATGCGACTGCAGATTGCGAAGCACTCGTTGAGGCCGTCGGCTTGGTCCTTTCTAGATACGCTCTTGGGCTAAGCTCAACCTACTACGGTACCAGAGTTGCTGCAGTAGTGGGGAATACCAAGACAAAACTACAGCAATGACTAGATTATTCAACAATTACGAGTTCGTAGAATAACCATTATGTCATATGAAATGCATGTTAAGCAAGCTACTGTCACCCTTGCCAAACCATTTGTGAAATTATTTGAAATGTCACGTTTACAACTCACAATGTATTTTTTTATTTCGCAAGTAATTTCGTGCATGCCATTATTAAAATTATCATATTTGATATTAACTAACTAAATATGTGCTAACTTGTTGGTAAATCTATTGTTACTTTTTCAATTTATTTGCTTTTCTCAAAGTAAATTATTTTGATGCCACAAAATTTTACGATTAAATGAAAGTGAAGGTATACGCCAGCACTGGAAAATCGGTGGTGCTGTGCAGCAGAGTCGTGGAATTTTCAAAAGTTTGTGGTGTGTGAAATCAAACCAGCACGTGTGATAAGCGGTAACAAATTAATGGTGTGACAAGGTTGCCACAGACAGACACAGGTATGCTTGTAATTGGTTAGGGCCACATTTTCATCACCATATATTCTCAATTAAAACGACGGGTTCTATTACGTATTTATTGGGCATGTATTACGAATTCGGAACCGGTATGTATTAAATTCTGATTAATGTTAAATTCTAAAATATACAAACGAAATTAACGAGCTGCAAGTTTTAATGATTGATTATGTTAAATTATGATTGGCGAAGTATCAAAATGTTGCATGGAATATTAAACAAACTAAATTACCGTAATATTATTTCTCAACTGCAGTATAATTTTCAATGCCCAGTGCTATTTATGTACGATTTGTGGGGCCTGTACATAATAGAGAAGGTTTCTATTACAAAAATTTACATATTTTTCACGGGGTTGGGTTAAAACCAGGTTAGAGAATATACGACACGTTGTGTTGCTATTCCATAATTTTTGCAGACACACTTACATACACCATGAGGGCAATAAATTTCTATTCCTGATGCTTTGCTAGCGGATGTGCAAAACATATTCTGAACAACTCTTCTCGTTAGCAAAAGACGTGATGAGAAAATCAAATTACAATGATGTTAGCTCGCTGTCAGTTTTTTTTGTATTTCAAAAGCTTGTTGTTCCAACAATACATTCATCTTGTACGTTGCTGCTGTATACCTTCACTTGATTTCGATTCTCTCCTTGCTCAGTTCTTTCTTTCCTGTTATTCCTGCACTGTTTCTGTGGATGATGTAAGTTGCTGCTGAACGAGTAAACTTAAGCGAATCAATAGATCATGGTAAATCCAAATTTAATATTTTGACCTTCGATTTCAGTCACTACGCCAATATATGTCATAGTCCTAAGTGTGGTGCTAAATAAGACGTTAGTTGTGTGTCTCTGACAAATAAATGCCACCAGCGTAACAACAAAGCAATCAAGATATAACAAAGTAATGGAGAGGGGGTAAAAGCTGAGTAAAGGTACTTCATGACATTTATGTAGTTTTAGGTACAAGCCACAACCATACATGTTCCAGATAGAAAAGGCGTAAAACTCAAACGGAGCATAAAAGTCTGTCCTATATTACCGTAACTATTACACACATGAGCGAATCAGAGATTCTAATGAAAATGACTTTCCAAAGTCATATCGTTACGGCATTCTCTTCTGTAGTAGTACAAGTATTAGTACTGGTAGTGGTGGCGTACCTAAACAAAATGGAATTTGTCGAATGAAAATAATGATATTAAGTATCATCATGAGCTATCATCAAGTGTTTATATGAGTTGTACTTACTGCAAAGTGCTCATTACTGTTTTCCTTTCTGTGTAGCATAGTGAGCATATCTATGGGCACGACGAAACTACTTTAACGAAAGAAAATAATAATAGGTTTTACCACATGGCTTGGTATAAAAGTCTAATGCTCAATAATGTTCAATGTAGGTAGGCTTATGCTATTATTTTACTTGCTTCTAGTTTAAATGGATGCGGGGAAAGTGATATATAGAAAAATGTCATCAGGAAAGAAATTTTTTAATGAGCCATTGTACTATTCTTCTATTCTTCCGACTAATAAAAGCAGCGACAAAAAAGTCGATAGTGTATGGAAAAAGGTCTGGTGGAGATTTCACCAGACCTTTCCAAATTTTTGTCAAAAGAGTTACTGTATTTACTTGAACTTGCTTGGAAATACGATGGAATGTATGTAAATGAAATGTTTGTAGCATCAATGTATGCTGCATTAGCACCCATTTTGGCGACAAGACACTACAGCGAGCAGTTTACACCAAATCGCAAATTGTAAAGATTGAAAATGTGCAAGATTGTATATCACGTTATTGTTGTAAACTTTTACGTTGATAATGTAAATTAGTGTAACCAAGAATACACTTATTCAGTCAGTCATGGTCAGTTCATGTGAATTTTTTTTCCGTTGATGGGCTCCAGACTTCAAATGTAATTTTGACGTCAAGTCTGGAGGGCGTCACATTCTATTAAAATAAATTCAAAATACTGTTTTCAAATACGGTTCAAAAAAACGGTTCAAAAAAGTTTTTTTTAATTACTGTGATTACAACTACTGAAAGAATCGAACAGGTGATGAGATTTGCCATGAACTACTATGGTGATAGTGATGATAAAACTTTGACGGCCCTCTGGTGTCAAAAGGGGTTACCCATTTTGGGTCAAACTTTGCAAAGCGTCATTGTAGAAAATAGAATTTTAAAATTCCTTTGCATTCAAAAGTTATCGTGTTTACAGATATACACATACAGACAGACAGACGTTAAAGATGATCTCATAAAGTACTGAATACTTTATCTTTCAGTAGTTACTAATACATTCCAAATAAGATAGTCGATTGGAGAAAATTTCAATAGCCTGCCATGGCTGCCACCATTATCAACATCTCTCCCGTCCAATAACAACTCCCAAATTGAAAATGCTAAGCTTTCTTTGTATTGGCTTCAGGTTTCATTGCTACCGAAAGAGTTTTCTATGTATTAGGTATGTATTTTGCAGTAAAATTTGTGCTATTATGAAGAATCCTCTTATATATGACAACCGTTTTACAAATTAAGAGTTAACAAAGGTAGCTCATGAAACAGAGTTCAAAAGAGTTCTTTTACTAGAATTTGTGGGCTGAGATTGATGCGTCAAATGAATAGAGAATGTAATTACGGATTGTGAATGCAGTAGTGACATCGCCATATTTAAATGACATACAATGCATAGTGTAGTATAAAACCATCGTACTTATTTACAACGATATACCATGTGAGTTTTAATTAAAGTACATTTAGAAGTAAAATATTAATTTAACAAACTTTAAATGAACTGATTTGAATCCATGTAGGGTAAATAATAGTAGTATTCGTGTTTTATTTTCGAGTTACACACTTAGGTAGAGGTGAGTAACCCAACTCACAAAAAATAGGATAAATCTGTACTTGTTTGTTCATAGAAAATTAAATACCATAAGTCAGCCAGTTTTTGTTCCTACTACAACAATAACGATGTGCTCTGCTCTGCTCAATAACACTATAAACTGTTTGACTTACCTAGGCTGGCTTAGTTACTGTCAATTTTTTAAACGCATTTGTTGAATTTTGTATTTATTGAGGGGAAATTCAAGCATAAAAGCATAATTCAAAATGCCATGAGTCGTCAGTTGTCACCAACGTTACCATTCTCACAAGTGTTACAAAACACGAGATAATGTTCTTTGGCGTTCTGACGTATGTTTACGTGCAATCTATGTGACTTCCAATTTCTTAGTTCTTTCTTGTTACGTTCGCTTGTTTGGAGATATCAACATGACGAGAAACTTCATAAATGATTTATTTCATTTATGATGTTATGTCATTTATATTGTTATTCGTTCTATTCAATCAGATGACACACTTCACGTTTGTATCAAAAGACGTAAATTTTTATGAGTTTCTACGAGCGCCATATCATTATTATTAAGTAGCGAAGGCTACTTATTGTGATTACGAATGTATGTTTGTCCGCTCACTCAGAAAGAGTTTTGGAAACTCTATGCACCAATCGAGCGCCCATGACATCTAGTTGTGTACCTGATATTTTTGAGGTCAACGGGCTCAAAGGTCACATAGGTGTATCTCTGGTATTTATGGGGCGACGTGCAACAAACTTTGGATACAGATAGTCTATGGCCTACTCCATAAGTAGACAACAGTTTGACTCCATTACCCTAGGGGTCTAAGTTTATGTAGTAAAAACGTTATATCTCAGGAACCCATGTGATGATTTCGATCAAATTTCGTATGCAACTAATTGTAAGTTTTGATTTCTTGTTTATTTTATTTTTATTTTTATTCATATTTTTTTCATTCGCTACTCTGTATTTGCCTTTACACAGTTTATTTGATACTATATAAATACAATACAATATTATAAAGAAATGTCTCACTCACAATCAATCAGTCTCATGACTACAAATTCATATTTTAATACCATCTCTGTGATGAGTTGCGTAAAAATTTGGACATGATATTTTCAATACATTCTAGTTGGAGACTGTTTTGTATACACGATGAGATTAATGAAGTGTAAAACATACTTCATTATTAACTGTTAATCTGAAAGAAGACTAGCTTTCAGAATATCTATTGATTTTTAGGTAGCAACAAACAACAAATCTAAATTATAATCGTTACGCAAGGACTGTTATCAGAATTTGAGTCTGTAAGAATGCAATTAAAAAGCGAGCACTTTACAAAAATCTCATTATCTATCTCAAAAATATATGTGACGGTATGATACTCATGCAAAGTACAGCTTCTTTCAGTAATTAAAATTCGTCGTGAACATGTCCTTAATGATTTTTTATTTTTATATATCATCATTTATCATCATAATATTCATAATAGCAGTAAAATACATGAAACGCTTCGATGTTTTAATAACGAGCTCTTTAACATTATTGCAGTAAAAATTGCCAGAGAAAACTTGTTAACGGTGTCATTATATTATTTGATGAGAAGCAACGGTTATTGGGAATGTAGTTATATCATAATTATAAACAAACATGTTAAGTAACTTGCTGATGGCACACATATGTACATATTTAGTATTATGATTTAGCACAGCTTGTTAGTGTTATGTAGCACAAAAGCAACACTTAGGATACCACCGTACCGTTTCAATTCATGATGCATATGAAGAATTTTATAATTGTGTTTTTGGCTTTTAGAAACCTTTACCGATAGAAAAGTACTATAAATGCGAGACCTAGATTGCTGACATACAACGTAGTCTCTACTTTCTCCAGTTTTAGCCAAACAACGTTCTATGTAAGTCGCATTTATTTAAACATTTCTTTACACATCTAGTGTCTGAACGTACTTTCTAGAGGTTTCGTTTTCATTGCAAGTTTTTGACAATATAGAGAACCATCGGATTGAAATTTGATGAGCTGGTATACACATATGAGGGAGATATGAAGGCATACCTAGTTTCGACCTTTGGTCACAGAGACGCTGAAGTTTCTTGTTTGACCCCACGACGGAATGGGATTTATCTTACTCATACAACTTTAGTTTTTTATATCCATGAACATGCCAGCTTACCTGGGGTAACCTCTAGAGTAAAATTGAAGGACCACTTTAAATTTTAACACGTAGCAGTGATAACTGAAATGTTGTACTCAGGAACTGCGCAGTTATGTCAAGTGTCCTTAGAGCTAGTGGATCCCTGCAGGGCGCAACAAGAGGAGCAACTTCCTGCTGATACAAATCTTGTATACAAAGTGTAAAGAAAGAATGTTCTACCTCTTTCGCGTAAAGGCTTACTCCTTAGTTTCGTATTTTATCTTTTCGCCAAACATCAGCAGCATCAAAAAGTGTGCTTTGCCATTGATGTTCGTTCGATACTGCATTATTAATGCGCAATTACACTGTATTTGTACATTCCTGTTGTAGGTAGACATTTCAAACTAGCATCAATTTCACCATGACAACACGTATTATTATTACACAACAGAGACTGCATCTTGATGAACTTGGACAAAGTAAGAGCCTCTCTCTCTGGATACTTGGGATAATGCAGTGGAATGTCATAGTCGTAGACCATAAGTAGCAGCAAAGAGGATCAAAACATACACACATGTACCCAAACAAATGCCACCGCTACACTGCCATGGGAAAACTTACGGAAACTGTGAAAGGGGAACTTCACAATGGAATTCTCTTTGCTTTTCGCGAGTTACTTTTCTTGAGCAACCAAACACTCTCGCTCATTTTCTTTCCTGAGC
>JAHZNB010003413.1:0-29350 GCA_027744295.1 Callyntrura guangdongensis
TTACAGATGCAAACGTGTATTACAGCGATATGTACCTCATTTCTTTTTGCAAAAATTTTTTCTTACTCATTTACTATACGCTGCAGGTTCTCGAAAAAAAACCATGTCCTATATTAGTTTTTTTCTTTTTAAAATCTACTTTCTCCGGTTTACATGAAGTTTCTTTTTGGATTCACATTTTGTAGTACAAAAAGTATGTAGATACATAGTGTTGAAAAAATAGAACCGTTAGGAAAGAGGTCCTAGCTTTACACTTTCGTTTTACAAGTAAAACATTCGACGCTTCGTATCGTTGTCTATCCTCTGCCACCACCACTACTATCATCATCATCATCCTCACCACTGGGAGGTTTGGTTTAAGCCTATTTGTGCATCAAGATTCGTGCTCTTTTTTTTCTCCGTTTTTCGTCTTGTTTTAAAGCAGCTCAATAATAACATGCCCAAGCAATTTTAAGGATTACTTTCTTATACAGAACAATCGTTTTGTTCCATCCGCGGAGGAAGGGAAGACCATTGCAGGTCGTTTGAGGCTATGGCCAGGAGTCATTCAAGAAACGATGAGACGCTGGAGTACATTATGCATTTAGATAGGAGATATACCTACCTACCCCACCCGCATAAAACAGCGTGTATGGTGGTAAAAGCGCATTAGTATGTATGTGGCTGGCTGTTGTGACTGCTGCCCAACAAAGATATCCATTTTCCCTCCAACAAGAGAGGGAGATGCATATGGGTATAATCATATCATATATAGAACGAACAATGATGCGCTTTTCCGCAGGATATTACTTCAAGCCACTTGAAGAGATTTCTTTTTTCATGCCTGTCTTGGAAGTTGTTCTCGCTCTCTTAACCTACCTATCTCTCAACTCTCTCTCTCTCTCTCTCCCCGCATTGTTGCTGGAACATGAATCCACAACAGACAATGTATTAAAACGACAGAGAGTGAGGTATGAGCGGTGCGTAAGTGGTGAAGTATATACTGCAGATCTCGTATTATTTACCTTCTTTATTTTCATTTTCGAAAATGGAAAATAATAGCACAGACAAGGAGAAGATATTGCATGCAACTAAAAGAGCATTATATTGAATGTACTGACTTACGTTCCGTAACGTCGTTGACGAGCACGATAGGGAGGACCAGGACACCACGCAGTTACACTGAAATGGCTAGGTATTCCCTTTTAAGAAGCAATACATACATTTATCTCTTTCTCGCTTGGTATGCATATGGTTATTGCGTTAGGAGAGGCATACGGATAAAAAAATCTTTGAAAACAGGAAAAGACGAAGCAGCAGCAGGAAAGGAGAAGTAGACCTAGTTTTTACCATAATTTTTAAACAGCCGTTTATTTAAATCACTCCCAGCCCTCCTCTTAACTTTGAGATCATTGACTTGATTCCACTCGTTAAATCTCCTGAAAATTCCTTGCATAATAATAATAAAAAGAGGTCTCGCTCTGGTGTTGTGCTTTCTCTATCTTCATATTACTTTTTAAGATATAAGTGGAGAAGTTGTGATAATACGAGAAGGGCTGCAGTTAATCTAAATTCGGCTTACAAGAAAGTATATTACGGGGTACTATACGCAGTATGTTTCACTCAGGAGAAGGTAGAGGGAAGAAATATTCACCTCATAGATAGGCAATAGGTGGATTATATACATACTTACTTATCATCATCGTCAACATCAGCATTACCAAAAACTTTGTTGTTCCATTCTTCAGTGTAGGTACCTATCGTACTGATTTCCGGCATGTATATTTTCCTTTGTTGAGGTTCCCCGTTAAAAATTAAAAGGAATGAATGGAAAAATGCAATCAGTGCTTTCCTTTTTATTTTAACTTTCTCCTTTTGGTTTTGTCACTGTATCTTGTTGTAGTTGTCCTGGTAAATATTCGAGAGACGTATTCTCGTACTTTTGCATAAAAACTCAAGTTTTAGACAGAGGACTACAGGCTCTGAGGTGTATAGATATATGACCATCAAAAATGTAGATGTATAAGTGTTTAAGACGAATAGATAAAGATTTTGGCCGGATATTATTACGCTCATCATTATTAATACTAACTCGATATCTAAGTTTGTACAGGTTCCTATTCATCTAATTGTATCGAGTACTTAAAAAGTTGTATTGATAAATTTGAAACCATGTTGGAAGTGTAACTTTTAATTTTCTTCGGATTTTATTTTGAAATGTTTGAACATTTTATTCATTTCTTTAACAACGAACAAAAGTAGGGCAATCCAAATTTTACTATGTATATAAAAAGGTGAAGAATAAAAAAATCCCGTAACTCCCAAATCACTTTCGCGTCATCATTAGTACAGTTTAAAGTATCTGTTTTACACAGACTCTATTTATCTAGACTGTTTTGTTGTCTACTTTATATTAAACTATCGCATCGCTCACTTCACTGTTGATCTCGTTAAAATTGTTACAAAGAATCGTTTATGCTGACGACTCATTTATGCAGAATAATAAGAAATGGACAGACAAAAATGTAGTCGCTATAATTATCCTTAAGTTAAGTAAGAAAAAAAGTTTCTCCAAGAAAACTTTTTGTATATAGGGTAATGCCATATACCACCCCAATTACAATTGGCTAAAGTTTCATACATCAGGGTATCTCTTAATATGGGGATACGTAGATACTCTTAGAAGTTTCTCAGTTGCTATAAGGTTTTCGCTAATAATAGTATGGATAGAACCGAAAGAAAAATTAAAAAACATTTCTTTTCTAAACTTCACACAATGATGGCAGACCTTCGAAAGTAAAATGACTCATTAAATTTCGAGATCACCAGGACGTTTTGTCAGATTTAAAATTTACATAATGCCAAAAGGCTTCCTATATACGCCACATTGCTATAGGTGTTTTCTTTGTTTCACTCTTTTGTGAATAGGTATAACCACTTTTCTACTTGCTCTTCATGTTTGCCTTTGTAGACGCACATTATTTAGTTTTAAACAGGATCGGGGCCGGCGGATAAATCCCCCATGATTGGGATCTTTAGCATTGCAGGGTAGAAAGCTTTATAAATCTCCCTGTTCCGAAAATTAAGCCAATGACAAAAATTTAGGACTACAGTAGGGTTAAAAATATTGCTTCAGTTGCCTAATTATCTTACAATAAATTGAATAATTGGCAAGTGTCTTTGTTCTCTTGGTAATTTATTGAAAATGCATTACAATTTAATGATAATAATTTTATTCGGGTTTTAGATACAACATTTTTGCCTGCAAAGATATAACATAATGTATATATCTAGACATATTTTTAGACATGCATACACAACGGTACTTTTCCAAGATGAAAAATTATAACAATTACATCTAGATTTGGACAAAGGTAACAAAAACATCAAATTAAGGAAATAAATAAATCTGACTGCTAGTATGATAGTAGGAGAGACGCCGGGAAACAGCAAAGCACGCAAACACTTGCACTTGCCCAGAAACAAAACAAAGCCGAACCAACTAAGTTTCGTAAGGAAATGCATTTACATGTAATACGACACAATTTGAAATTTCAACAAAAGTAGCATCCTAAATTCTACTATTGGTGTTACTGTACTACATGTGTGAAAGAGAGAGTGGGGGAGATGGAGAGAGAGAGACGATGACACAACAATGCAAGATTAGAAAACGTCTCCCTCTGACTGAAAGAATGCATACATGTTCATGTAAAATTTAGCAGTTGTAGCACTAGTGGTGGTTGTAAGAGCGCCAAGAGTGATTTATGTATCGGAAATAGGAAAGGAAGATGAGTCTTTTTTTTCTCGGTTCCTCTCTTTCCCTCTATTCAGGCCTGTTTCCTCTTCTTGTACTTCGTGCTCCGTTTCTTTCGACTGCTCTGCATATTTTTATTCCTCGAAAGATATGAGCACACACACACACACACTACAATGAAAAGAAAGAAAGAGATGGAGTAGCAGAAAATGGGTAACCGGTTTGTTGCTACTGCTGTTGTTGTTCGTGGTGCATCCTTATTCTTCTCTTTTTCCTCATTCCCATTTCCTGGTTCTATTGGTCTGCACATACACACTCGCCTATGCATCCAACATCCAACTACCTTTTTTCCCTCTCTTTCTCATTCCATTCTTTCTTTTTATTTTATTATAATATAAATTTGCATCGTGTTCCGGTTGATTGTTTCCCAGTCACATAGACTTATCCACAAACCCATATTCGTCGTTGTCGTCATGGTGGTGGTAGTTGTTGAAGCTGGTAAGACGAGAATTTTTCTTTCTTGTAACTAGAAAATAGAAAGTCTAACGGAGAAGCAGTGAGTCATTCTCAGAGCGATGTAGAGGGAGAGAGAGAGAGCGAGATAGAGCAGCTGGCACGAAGATAAAGCAATTTACAGCAACTACTTCTTCATCTTCAAAATACAACACGAGCAGCAGCTACAACAACAAAACAGTTTTTTCCTTTATTTTTTCTCACTTTTGAATCGAGTTTTTTGATGCTGTTGCTATTGCCACAGCTCTATCTGTGTGAAGATGAAAAAGAGGATGGGAAACGGGAAGGGAAGAAATATTTTATTTGGATTGGATTCTAGTGGAAAATTACGTTGTAAAATGGGGTGAAAAGAAACCAATTTCCAAAATTAAGGTGTATATACAACAAAGAATGGCCACATGTAATGTGGCTGTGAATTTTTTTCTATAAACCTTATAAATACCTGGTAACACAATGTAGGATCCACGTACCTCACTGGAGTTATATACATGTGCTCACATACCCGGCCTATGTGAACGTGATAGATGTCTATTTTTTTAGAGAAAAAATGAATACCCTTCTCACGCCACTGCTCGTACTGCCGACTTCCATTTCGGTAAAAAAGGAAGAATCTATTATATCATTTATCGTTTTCTTCGTTTCCCTCTCCTCTGAAAATAACACATGGACAGAAAATGTTGGCATGTGGAAAGAATTTTCACTATTGCTCTCTCCAACCTCCCAACATACACATCTGTTTGTAATTTTCTTATTTTTTCCTTCATTTTCAACTTCTCTTCACCTCTCACAGTTCAAAATGAAAAAGTAGCAAATCGAGACAGGTAAATTTATTTGCAAAACAGCGGAAAAAAATATCGCAATTAAAGTGTCGCTTCTGCTAAATTCCTAATTGTGTTTATGAAAATTGTTGAGACGCTTCATGTCTCCTTCGTCTACTTTGATAGTTGCAATAAAAACACGTGTTTCTGGCGTATTACCTATTATTGCGTTTACAACTTTTTTTCTCGTTTCCGACCCAGTCGTTCACTATTATACCCCCTTTGAAAAAAATATTTAAACTGGTAAACGTGTGCCCAAATACGCACGAGACGCGCAGAAGGAAGTAATAACCTCACCTATCCTTCACCTAACTTCTCTTTAAGTTACTGTCTTTTTCTGTAACTTTCTCGTAAATGGATTGTTATTTATTATGAGAAAACTCCAGAAAGAGAAAATTGTTGCTTGTCTGTTTTAATGTTGCCACATCTCTACTGCTACAACTAGTCATACCGGGGTTACCTAAATCTTGTTTTTTTTAAAAAAAAAAATGGATATACTTATATAACAGTATACTTGTTATAATGCTTGCTCACAATATTATATACATTTCCTCTTTCCTATACGATCTGCACCTCTCCTTCTCTCTCTCTCATTTTGTTTGTCAGCCAAGCAGAAAACGCAAACAAAGCATGATATTCTGTGTTTTCCTATCTCTTGTTTCTCAATGTTATTTTGCCAAATACACGTTTCTCACCGTTTACTACCAGTTGGCGTTTTGTTGCTGCCTTGCTTTTTTTCAATTTACCAGCTGGGTCACCAGTTCCATGACCATGCTGTTCTTTCACCAAATACATAACCGTACTGTAGCGAGTAAGCATTGCCGAATTTTCTCTTTTTTAAGAGGATTCAACATGTCAAGAAAAAAGAAGAGGAAGCAGCATCTTCAAGCAAGTCAGCAAAAAATGATGTTATGCCACAGCACTTGGTCCTTTTTTCACTGAATTGCCGATTCCAGTGCCGCCGCCAGTTTCACGTTTCATCTACAACTCGCCGTTCCTTTTAATTTTTTTGGCTCGGCAATCAGTCTTGTTTTTCCGGGATTCTAGACGTAGGATTTTCCAGTTTTTGTATTTTCCCATGTTTGTATCTAAACAGTTTAAAGTTGCTTTATTACGTGTACATGCAAACCCTTATCATATAAACAACAGAAAACTACAGGAATATACGGACATTATTAATACGGGCAAGTACGTTAGCATGCCAGTGATTGAACAGCAGGACAGGAGGATTGTGGCAAAATGGTAATAGTTCTTTGCCTTTTCTTCCACGGAAGTAGAAGAAAAATAATAATAATAATAATAGCAGGTTGCCGATCGGTTAGGAAAGTATATCAAAATGACTCCTGAAAATCCCCCTCATCCCCGTCTCTTTTCTCCACTTTTCCCTCTATTTGTTCCTCTTGCTCGGCTTCTTTTCTCTTTTCTGTACAGTTTGTCTGTCCGAGTGAATTCAAGTGGAATGGCATGTTCCATTACCATCATCATTAGCTCACACCTTTTGTATT
This sequence comes from Callyntrura guangdongensis, assembly GCA_027744295.1. Lineage (NCBI taxonomy): Eukaryota > Metazoa > Arthropoda > Collembola > Entomobryomorpha > Paronellidae > Callyntrura > Callyntrura guangdongensis. The sequence continues at coordinate 6,570 of JAHZNB010003413.1, forward strand.
ACTCTTTTCTGATATGTTCTTTTTACTTTTCCTTCTCCCCCGCCTATACTAGTGGAATTGCGACTGCTACTGGTAGGTAGGAGCAGTTTTTCATCTACTATTATTACTACTGTGCGTAATGTTATGAGAAAACTTTTTTTTCAATAGCATTGCGCAATAGGAATGGCGATGATAAAGACGACGATGATCGTCATAATAATAATGATAATAATAATAGTAATAACAATGTTAGTGTATGTGTACGGCCGCACTTTTCATGCTTCCGAACGATGGCAAAGAAATGGAAGAACAAATGAATGTGCGTAAAATGACTTGGGGTCATGAAACGCCACTGCTTCTACTGCTGCTCTACTAGTGCTACTTCCTTAGTTGAACTTTTACCAGTGGAAAAAGTACACGCGTTGGGAAAGCATGCTGATGATGATAGGCATTTACGGAAGGTATTTTATGTGTATTCACTTGGACGACTGTATGGTATTCCCGAGAAATGGGTGTTCGCTTGCTGAGCTCCATTAAATACAGTTTTTGTAGTTAATTCTCTTTGATTCAATTTGGCAAGAGGTAAAATGGAAACTTGCTGGGTGATATGATTACTGGTGAGGTCACGCTTTATACAGGGAAGTACACACAAAATAAAAGTCAGGATCGGACGCACGTACATGGTCTGAAGGGAACTTCATTCTGATCATAAACTTCCTTCTAATAGATTTTTTGTTGCTGTTGTGCTCGGGAAAATGAGGGGGCTACATGAGAAAAGAATTCCGGTGTGAAGACCTCTTCCATTTTAACCATTTGTCAAATATAATATCATTGCTTACAAAAACATCCCTAGAACACTGTTATATATGGCACGTCGGGAAGTAGCAGGAATCCACGCACACACACACAATCCGATTACACGGAACGCGTGGTAACAAAAACCGGAAAGAGAAGGTAGACGGTTTTACTTTCTTTCTTTTCTTTTCTTTTAAAAAAATACCAAAAGACCATATTATACGTACACGCAAAGCAGCATCTATTTCCTTAGAATAAAAATGGGCGAAATGACAATTTATTTCCTGCTATAATTTTACCCGGCAACTTTAAAATGGACGGTGAATACGTTGACTAGCAAAAAAATAAAGGAATACGACGTGAATAAACGACTTTGCTCTTTCTCCTCCTTTTTTCTTTCTCCAGTCTACCCCACAAACATGTATTTTTACATTAAGCTCCCCATATTTCTGTTTAAGGCATCTTTCTACTCACCTCTTGCGATCACTACTACACTTGTAGAGTAAGAATGGCGTAAGATGATCATAGCACCAAGTTCGTAGGTAAAAAGATAATATGCTAAGTGGGAAGGTAGGTACCGGCAGACTATTTTTTCTTCCGTTCACCCTCTCTCTCTCTCTCTTTATATTTTTTCAGTCTTCTTTCTTTCGCTATAGTCATTCGTATTTTCTTTTTTTCCTTCAATACCTGCACATTTTATACACACGCACACAATGCTTCATAAAGTAAGGAGTTAATGGAGAAAATGTGGAAATTTTATTGTCCAAGCGAGCTACTCTTCCTGCAGGCAGATTTATTTGCTTTAATGACGGCATCTCACCATTCTCTCCGTTTTTCTTCTATATTGCTTCTAGGCGTACAGCAGGAGTTCTCTGTCTCCAGCGTCCTTGCACTATTATTATTATTATTGTTATAGTCATTATCATTATTACAGAAGTTGCGTATTTTCTCGATCTACTTATTGCCCTCTACAGAAAACGACGAGGTACACAATTACCATTTTCGTGGGTAAATGCTGCGCTCCTGGAAACAACACACCCGGGTAGGGAAACCGTGTGAGTTTGAAGAGGCCAGGGACGTCCTGGTCGTCATCATCAATGCCATACAGGATCACGAATAACGTTGCCGTAATAGCAGACTAGACACCCACCCACGCCTCTTGTCTGGAAAGAATACATGGCAAGAGTCAAAAATTATAATGGCTGGGAAAATGTACCTTTTTTGTTTTCAAGTGTCCCTAGAATTTCGTGGGAGAAAAAAGCGCAGGGAAAATTGTCTGTATTTTTATGCAAGTGCACGTGCATAATGCACTACAGACACACGCGTGCTACTGCATGTCTACCAGAAACGAGCGAAAAAATATATCCACTCGCTCTCCTCTTTCTGTTCTGCCGTATTTTTATTACTTGTAATACTATTAGGTATGTTAATGGCCCAGTCGTATTTGCCACTTCTCATCATCATTATTATTGGAATGTGTGTATCTGCATTATTCCTCGTTTAAAGGACAACTCATGCAAGTCACTCAAACACAACCGTGTACACTTCCTTGTACTTCGTTTCCATAGAACCACTCGTGCACCCCATTTGGTATTCTGTGTTCATAAAACCATCACAAAGAGACAAGAAAAAGTCTGGCATAAGTTGTACGGACATGTATATGCAAGCATAAATGTATTTGAAGATGCTCAATTTTGAAGGTTAGTTGTAATAATGGGAGTTGTAGAGCATTGCCTCCTGGATATAATATCCCTCTGTTCTCATATAACGCATCAACGGACACGCACAAAGCACAAATATGAAGATATCTGAGAAAACCCATCATCGCCACGAATCCCTCCTTAAATTATGTACCTCCATTAGTGACCATTTTTGTCTTCTTGGTGAACTTGACCATATTATTATCGTCATCCTCTTCGTTCTTTCCCCTGCAGGGAGAAAAAGAGAGAGAAAGGATAGGAAGATGTGGGAACAATTTTCCAGTACCATTTTCACAATACTGTTGATATAACAGCCACAATTTTTGTGTATTATAAGAATAAAAGCGACATTAATATTATTACTGTGCAAGTTGGAAATATAACGGGAAATTTTCAGTGTATGAGTGTATGTGTGCGTGAGTATTGAGTACACATGTAGGCAAGCAGTTTTTGATGTGCTTTCCTTCTGGTATACATATTAGAAGGAATGTGGTAGAATAATGTAATATTTTTATAGGATGGCAAAAAGAGGCGATGAATTTTATGAGCTTCCGGGTCGAGGGTGATTTTTACTCTCTCTCCCTCTCTCCTCTCTCTCTACAATGATGGTGGTGATGGTAGTGACTCAACGTCAAATGCAGCTTTTCATCATCACATATACATTACTATTTTGTCATAGCCAGAAATTGTACGGATTTTCCGGGGAAAATGTAGGAAAATAAGAAGGGCCTCTATCTCAAAGGCAAGTGCAAAGCTGAAACACTGTAAGCACCATTTTGGTATCAATTCCCCTTCGCCTCGTCGCCGTCCTCCCGCGTTCTACTGATACTTAGGGCTGTGGTGTAGCTAACAGAGTAGCCTTTGTATAAGTGAACAAAAGTTACTACATGTTCACAACTCTTGACGAGCAGCACCATTGGTGGAAAAAAAGCAGCGAGCGAGCAAAAAACGGAATCTGAATTTTTCACGGTTATTCTTTTCTTTCAGCTTCTGCTTTTATTTGTTGAAAAAAGTTATGATGAAGAAAAGGAAAGGACCTCATGCATAACCTGAAATTTCCTGAGCCCCTCTCTTTCTTCCTCTAACTCTGTTTCTTTCTCTGCTTGTGCACACAGTAAATAGTAGTATCAGGAATCAGAAAAATAAGTCGTCTCCACCATTTATGTTACATATACAGTGGTAACGATAATAGGTATGCACACTTATTGGGCAGGGGAAGCACTCTTCATCATCATGTCACGGGCTTGTAAACTTTCTCTCTCCGGATTTTATTTCACGGTAAACGTATCATCATCAGAAAAAGGCATTTCATTCAATGGGACCCCGTTTACGGACTCTGACTGACTGAATGAGTGAGTGGGTGAACTTCCTGAACTGATCATGGATGTGACTGCGACGATGAGGAGAAATGATGATGATGGGGATGAGATTCGATTCCCGGATATATACAGTACATGAGTTCTACGTACATTATACAGAGTGGATCAAAAAATCAAGAAGGTTTGCAGCTTGAACATTTTTGGAATTATGATGATGTGGATGATGATGACGACAACGAGGATGGAAATTCCCTTTTCACTGATTCCACCGGGCTAAAATCATCATCGTCATCATCATCACTGTTGTCATCGCCATCAATGTGCTTGATACAGGGCACAGGGGTGCTGCATACGGAATACCGCTGCAATGCTGTATGATAATAAATAGAAAAGTGAAGAGAAAGTACAGGATCCTCCTTCCGCAGTTTCCATTCCAGATAGTGAATAGCAAAGAAAGAGCAGGAGAGAGAAGTCTTATTACTATGACGGAATATTATTCTATTATAACAACTTCTCCCATTATTATTACCAAAAACGACGATTCTTTTCTTCAATCCTCACCACCACTACTGACGATGGCAACATTTTGAATTCAGAGGCAGACACATAGTCATTCATTCATATCATCCCATTTCCCCCTTGCTCCTCTTTCTCTCGCTCTTTTTACGCTGTTATTCTTACGGCTGTTACACACATACCCATAAATGTCTTATCCCCCCTCGTCTCTCTTTCCCGTCTTTCAATAGAGCCATTATGACTACAGATACAAACAGCAGAGACTATGCCATACTCGTCGTCATCCCGTTAAAATGTGGTACGCACGTGAAGACAAGAAGAGAGCAGACCATCATCACCATCGTCGTTATTTGTACACTTTGATATTCCATGAACGACGACGGATGTAGGGATAATGTTATCGCAATAAATATATTGTCAACTTTATTTCTACAGATCGCTGAATTGAAAAAGGGTTTACATTTCTAAATGTTCTCCCTGGTGTGCATGTGAGTGTGTCGTATGTAGAAACTTGCAGTGTCGCAGTGATGCCGAGACGATGATATCATTGTATGATATAATGATGACAACATTATTGTCAACACACACACATACTCACAAATATCGTGATGATGACAACGATAGAAATGTTATGTAAAAGTATCTCCAAAAATATACTGACACTAGTGAAAAAGGGGACGAGCCAATGGTCTACTTTCCAGTTGTCTGACTGACGGACTCGATAAAGCGCGGTTTAATACTAAAGATATTATATTGGCCACGGTTGACAGTGGTAGATAAAGGGAAATGAATAGTTGGCTAGTTAGATGAAACGTTAGTATTGTCGTGGTTGTTATTCGGGTGGTGATGGTAGTGGTGAATGTTGGTGAAAGGGTTGTGTTTTGCCAGTGTGTAATTTTCTCTGGTTATATGCTTGTTGTAAGTAATAATGCTATCTTATTGTTTTCAGTTTACAATGATGATGATGATAAAGATGATGACGATAGGGATGATGATTTGATGTTTATTGCCCAGTTCCGTTTTTAGGACAACAACAAAGCCAAAACAACAACAGCGACAACGGCAGCAGACGTACTGAAAAAAAGTTACTTGATGTAGAATTTATGTGGGTGATATCGTTATAATATTCCCCTCGTTTGTGCTCATCCTTGTATCTATCTTGGGTGATATCACACAATTGGGGAAAATTACTGCAAGGACAGAGACATGGTCGGGTGGTCCGACAGGGTCGCTTTTATGTACAGTCATTGAAATAATAAGTAATAAAAAATAGCATGAAAATGTACGTAAACTTGATACACAAACATGGCGCAAACACGGGGTGTAACGTGTACACATGTATACCAGAAATACACACGACCACAATCTCGTTTTGTTTATTCTTTTGAGGCTAGCACGTGCCCGAATATTGAATGTCCTTGAAAAAAAGTTAAATAAAATAAACACACACTTACCAAGAAAAATACATTGAGATACAGACGGAAAAAGTCACAAGGTAAAGGAAAAAAGTTTTGTTACCGTCGTTTCCTTTTATTTTTTTCTCTTTTCAACTTGCTCCCTGATTCTAGTAAACCTAAACTTGTGAACAAAACAAGAAAAAAATGAACGCAGAGAAAGGTGCAGCAGCAGCAATACGTGTGGTTGTATTAGAACTCGTATGGAGGGGGTTGGGCAAAAGAAACGGAAAAAAAGTAAAGTACAACCAGCCCAAAAAAAAGTTGAATCTGTGTGACCGCGACTACTTTTGGAATCCCTACACAGGGGACATTATTTTAAACCTTTTTCACTCCACTATCGTCGTGTCTGTGTTTATTTATGTGCGTGCATATGTATTATAAATAGTCACATGCAAGTGTATGCTCGATGCAATGGCAATATATTTGATCAGGTTTACTTGATGGCCCCTCTGACCACCACCAAAGTATCCAGTGCACGCGGTAGCGCTACAATGTCCGTCTATTTATTTGGCTACAGTGTGTTTGGCTACTTGGCTCTTTGAAGTAAGAACGGGTTTGTGTACATTGGCCCTCTCCATCGTGTGTGCAAGCGACTAACCACGCATACAGATATGTTTCTTCCCAATTCAAGTGTTGGCCCGAAAAACGCATTATTATTCAACTGGTATGATATCATGTAATATTATGTGGACACTAGCCCCGTATCAATATATATTATTATGCTTCCCCTTGATTCTTGCGCAAACTTTTCAATTGATGTAGTAGCTCCCCATTATTTTGCAGCAGAGGCAATAGTAAACGAAAAATATCACGTGTCTTGAGTGTGTGTATAAACATGTACCTATATTGTACGTTCATATTATACTACTACAGATGTAGTCAGTTGCCAGTTTAAAAATAAAACTTTTTTCTCTCCTCTCCTTCTCGCCTCGCTCTGCGTATCGAAAATCTATTTGATTTAGTCTTCATAAATCAGGATCCACGTGGTTGGAATGTTTATATAACAATGCAGACATGAGAGTACTGGGCAATACGAGAAAAAAGGCGTGTGAGTCGGTGACTATGTGTGTGTGTGTGTGTGTGTTCAGCTTGGTTTGACTTTTTGGGAAAGTGTGCAAGTGTGTGTTAAGGAAGCTAAATTTCCGTAAAAATGTGTGACTGAGTTAGAGAAAAGAGATATAACTGTACTGACGGGATTCTAGATAAAAAAGTCGAGCTGATTGAAAGTTTGGTGGAAAAGCGCATACACACTTATAAATCCGTCCACATTTACACTATAGCCAAGTGTGAGAATGTGTATCTATGTATATACACACTCACATTGTGAGTATTTTATTGACGAAACTCCAGGAATTTAATATGCACAGCTCTTATAAATAAATGCTAGCCATTGACTACTGCGTACTATCAAAGTATCCTGTCATTGTACACTACTTTATGTGCAATGTGGATATATGTGTGTGTGTGAAAACACAAAAGCGATATACACTTTCCCATGGCCGTGGCATCAGACAAGCATTTAAAAATCGAGAACTCGCATCTAACTTTTTTTAACTCTTTTCTCCCCTTCCTTGTCTGCAAGTCAAGAACTTGATGTTGTTGTAGGTAGCAATTCAAAAGCATTACATTACTGAGTGTAGTAAAGTTTTCCTTTTTTAAAAGAGAAAGTCCGTTCTCAAGAAAACCACAGAAACTTATACAGACGTATAGCGGTAAGTCAGCGGTGCGTTATGGAATATAACAGTGTGTCTCTGAATACCATTCTTGGAAGCCATTTTTTCAATAGAGATTTCACGAAAGTGGAAAAAGTAGTAAACAGTAAATTTCTTTCGTAACATGGCGAAAATGTATGCACAAAGAAATGCATGTGTGTGTGTGTTTGTGTGTCGAGCTCCATAATGGCTATCCAAAAAAAAGTTATTTTCTTGTTCTCGTGTTTACCCCGTTTCCCCCACTGTAGCTAATCCGAGACAATTTCAAGTTTACCAAATGAGCTTACCACCATCTCATCCATCAAATAAAGTCTTCACCAATTTTTCCATCTCTGCCACTACCGAGGCAAGTTGCTTTTCCCGGAATTTTGTCAAAGTAACTGAAGATGAGAGAAGAGTCGAGGAAATTTTTTTTGGTTCTTTTCTTCTCCAAAACCGGATCGTTTCATGTATACATGCTCCTGAGTTGTTAATGTGGCATGCAGTGGCGACTGACGACAATGAACAAGCTACGCATATTATACACATAACACGCACGCGGAAGCCATATACATGCATATCTATATAGATGAACTGATGTCTACATTATGGCTATTCTTTGTGAATTTTTTTTGGAAAGCTTCACAGTTCATTCCCACTCACGACCATCATGAACAGCAGCAGCATCAGAGTATAACCGCCGTCCTTCTCATCGTCGTCGTCCTCTCCAGAAACCTTTTTCCTTTGATCAGCACCATTACCACCATCGTCACTACCACACCATTGCAACCAGAGCTAGGAAAATCTCACACACTAAGTCAGTCAGCCTAATAAATTCAAGTAGAAGAGACTTACAAGAAGTACTTGTGACTTTTTATCTATGAAATGTACTTGATGATAGTGTCCGTTGGGCGGAATACCCATGGCTTGTATACAGAAGACAACTCACATGAATGAACCTGCCTTTCTCCGACTGCCATTAGACCCACACACCACTACTTGATATACTATGCTCATTACACTTCACCAAGATGGCGAAAAAAAGGAGAGAGAAAAGGAGAAAACCAACGAGGACCACAGCGACAACTACCACAATCATTCTCGTTAATACTTCAATTCATACACATTTTTTTAGCTTAGCACGTCTTCCTCTCCCTTTTGGCAGTGTAGCACGAAAAAGTCAAGTTATTTTGTGTACATATACATATATTATATATATCCACACATCTATACGTCTTTACCATAAGTTACGCCGCCGTCCGTGTATGGCTGCTTGCCGCCCTCCGAGCGAGTGTACAAAAGAACAGAAGAAAAAATATATTAATGGCCAACCACTGGTCATCTAGTTGGCTGATATTGTCAAGAGCCATATAAACGCTCCTCAATACAGAACTACTCCTTTGAACTCACTTTCTCTCTCGAACCTTTTTTCTTTCTCTCTCTCTCGCTCACTTTCACTTGCCTCACTTGCGGCAAGAATTATAGCCACACTTATTTTCCTATAGATGTATAATAATAATGGCTTTTTGGTAGAAACAGACACAAAATACGGCCGTGTCTGTCTGTGGCGAGGAAGCCTTCGTGGTGAGTACTTCATCGTTAAATAATAGTCTCAACTGTACGTACAGGTTTATATATAGGGTACACTGCATTCAGAAAAGGGTCCCTTTTATTACTGTCGTTAGTCACACAGTCCTACAGTTGTTCACAAATTTTTTCCTCGTTCACCTCATCCGATGATGATAATGCTTTGCGTGGTGTTGTTTAAAGTACATGTTTGCTTACTTAAAGGCATGATGTATGACCATATAATAAAAACGACAACGAGGTCTTTATGGGAAACGTTTAGGCAAAAAGTGGACAACAACGTGTGGGAGAGAGAGAGAGGTGCCTTGGAATGTTTTTCTTTTCTCGGAGATAGGTACTTGGACATCATCATCATCCTCCTCATCATCACGACCATCATCAGCAGAGAGTGTATCGTCATGATCGTCAGTATGGTAGCTGGAATGATACTCAAACTTTGGCATTCAGGATACCGTATATTGTTGCCATTGCTACTCCTGTTATCACGCTATAAAGCAAAGAAAAGTGGGCAGGAGAGAAGGAAAAATGTTTATGGTGAAGGCGTGCTAAAAGTGTGATGATGGCATCAATATTAGTTGAAATGATGGAGTGGTTCAGGCATTATCCATGACTCTTTTTCGTTTACGTCAACGGCACATCATCAGCGTCGTTGAAAAAGTTGTGCTGTTTTGTAGCATCTACACACACACACACACACGCACACATACAGAGTAATAGCATGTTTTCTTTCGGCTATATAAATGACATTACAGACGCTCATAAACCATTTTGTAGGGTGATGGTGCTAGAATATCCTTGTCGTCGTGTACCACCATCAAAACACGGAACTACCACCACGAGGAGCAGCAGAGAGGCGGATCATGAAACATTGTTTTTCATTTTTGTTGTTGCTCAACTTTCTTTGGGAAAGTATATGGAGCATAATAATGTTAATGGTATTATTTATTAAAAGTATTCCCATTACTAAAAAAATCATCTTCTTCGTCTTTGCAACAATTTTGGGAGAAGAATTAAGACCGTCTTCACAGTGAGGAGAGAAATGCCGTCCGACATGGGGAACTTGGTTGTAAAATGTCTTTTTTAAGTTACACAACAAGCTCAGTGTGCACGGACGAACGTCACAAAGTCCCACTTAAAACCCTTGCTTGTCTTTATGACACACCAGACAAGATGGTAGAGACAACTTCATCATCATTAAACGATGATTTGATGATGATGACAATGAGCGTTGTAAAACTACAGTAATCATAACTTTAGTTTCTTGGTAGAAGCCAGCCAAAAATACATGCTTGTTGCTCTGGGAGGGTAAACTTAAGATGGGAAAGTTTGAAAGGTATTCCACAGTGTGGGGCACGTACTATATCCCTCCCTGTGTAACGGGAGTGAACAAGACTCTAGTCCAGTAAACCCGGAAAGACAAACAAGACGACGTTACAAAAAATAACTTTGTAAAATAAGGAGAGTTGATAACATGGGATGTAAACGAATCTTTACAACAGACTGAAGGCCAAACAAAAAAAAACTGCTGGAATACACACATCCTCCGAAAAATGACAGTTTATTGTGGTGTTTACCAAAACGGTAGGTTATACGTCAAGGGAAAAATTACAAGGGAGAGGAAGAAAAAGTCGTTTTACGATTATCCTTATCCCCGTCTCTTTTTTTCTAGTTTTGGTTCTAACTGGCGACTTGTATTACTCCCTCTGTGGTGTACACACGCTGATGTCCCCTGACCAACGTTCTTTATAACGACGACAGTATTATATAAAGGATAACCTAGTAAGATTATTCTAATTCATAAATTAACCGTATTTTTATGAGGGCCAACGCAGAACATAGAGTTGGGGCGGTTTATGATGCTACCATTACTACGAATAATATTTATTACCATATACATAATACAAGGTATATTTTTTGTAGGCTTCGTTGTGCTTCATGTGGGTTGTCGGTTGCTCTCTCATTGGTCATGATAAAATTATCCACAGAAGAGGAAAAAACCCTGGGGGAGATTGAGATTGGAGAAGAATACAAGGTATATTTTTTGTAGGCTTCGTTGTGCTTCATGTGGGTTGTCGGTTGCTCTCTCATTGGTCATGATAAAATTATCCACAGAAGAGAAAAAAACCCTGGGGGAGATTGAGATTGGAGAAGTATCATCTTATCCTATCCCTAGTGCCTTGTTATCAGCTGCTGGAGCAGAAGCCCACCACGTGAACAGTATTGCTACTAAACAGTCTTTAATAACAAGTATAACGATAATAATAATTTGAGAGATTTCTATATACCCAAGCAGCTAAAATGTTGACGAGCCACGGAAGATACACTTGTACAGAAAAACGGGGGCTCCCTTTTCTCGTTACGAATTCCGCATACTCCCGTGTAAACCCAGTGGACAAAGTCAAAGTTATTTTCTTTTTCTGTTGATGATCCTTTAGCACGTAATAATAACAGTACTGTTGCAGCAACGACGTCGTTAACAACATAATAACAACATGATTTTTTGAAGCTTCTCTTTGAACGCATGATACGCTGGAAGGAGCTTCTTAAAAAAGAACCTTTTCAGGCGATGTTCTTGGCTGATGCGTTTGGTTGTTAGGAAGGAAGGAACGAAGAAAATCACACACGTGACTCAACTAAAACACGTTGGGATGATCCAGGTTGTAAAAGAATGCGTTAATGCTGAACAGGCAATCCAATCATGAATTACAGCTTTCAGTGTTACCTTAAAATTTGTCGCCCCCTCTCTCGTCATCATGCAACCTTTAATAAGAAAAATACATACAGAACTTGCTGTGACTGTGATAAAAAATATCTCACCATCAGTGTGTGTTGGGAAAGGCACCGACAACCCAGGAAAACTGCCAAAAATACTGTAAAAGGTAGGGAAAGTTGTTCCTGTGTGTTGTCTATCCCTCTGCTTACATCCCCGCTAATTTCTGTTTACACTTCAGGTTAGCAATAAAATAAAGGGCTTACGCCGTCATGATAACAGACAACGAGGGAAAAAAACTTTTTTTTTGTAAATAATGTATGCTGAGCACACGTTCACATGTGTGAGTAAAAGCAGAACCTTGAATGTGTAAAGTTTTTTTGCCTACGCACACATACACACCCGCGCGCTCTGACTTTGTTCATCTCTGAGAATAAATGATGCGAATATGAACAATGTTGTGGGAATGTAACATGAAAGCCTAAAGTATATTTTGGTAGCGTCAGCGTCTACCCAGTTAGCGGGCTACACAAGAGAGTGACATGACATTGAATGTATGTCCATATAACATGCTTTATTTAGCGATGACTACGGCTCTTACTACTATATTACTGGCCCGCCACCATTAGAAGCAGTGGTTCGTGCAAATAATGATAATAAAACAAAAGAAGGCTCAAGTACCTCTTTCATGGATGTGTGTATACGCAGCAGATAAATAATGTGTAGGTTTGCACGCACCACTCTTGCATGTCGTCGTGTGCTTACTTTCTCCATACCCACAATGGCGCGTTCTGTCAGCTGCTGCTGCTGCTACTACTACTACTTCTACTCCTGAACAAGCCAAGTCAACTAAAGTGCGTGAAAAACAAATAGAAAGTGCTAATACCAAATGCCAAGGGACCGTAATAACCCAGACAAACAGTCAAACGAATGAGCAGTCAGTTTTGAACACGAGCACATCTTTATATTCCGAGGAAAGGGAAACGAACAGGAGAACGCAAAAAATGGGCAGCAATTTTTCTCCTCCATCAGAAAATGGAAAGTTGGATTGGAGCTTAGAGTCCAGGCATCACTGAGGTATTAAGGACCTACTGAGGTACTTCCTTATAAAACTGGTGGTGACTGTAGCAATCAAAATTTTAATCTCTTTTACTTACTGTAGAGAATTTTGGGGGACTAAAATGATCGCTTGCTGGCTGGCACTGATGAAAAAATTGTTTTGAAATGAAAAGAAAACATACACACAAACAGAAAGATTACTATCGTGAAATATAATTTGGCGCGGGAAACGGGGAAGAAAAGTAATGATGCCAGTGGCTTTGATACGTTGCTATTGTGAATGTGGGTGTAAAACTTGTACATCATTGAAAATAAATGCATGTTTTTCATTTTATGGCAGTCCCTGTAATGATAGCAGTAGTGAAAACCGTGCCACTAAGTTGAACAACGATTCGGTTGATGATAACGACTTGCCTGTGGAGTATTGTACCCCACCATATGAAATTATTGTGTAGTAGAGGGTGAGGTAGAAAAGGTTCAAGTGAAAAGTTAAAAGACGCACGGGGTTAAAAACGAATTGAGTGCCTAGATAAAGTACAGAGGGAGAAAAAAGAGACAAGAAGAGAAATTGCTGCCATTTAGTTGCAATGCAAGCTGCAAGTTACCGAGATTGAGTCACATAACGAGACAGAAAGAGCAGAGAGAGAATTTTTTCTTCTTCTCTTTTTTCTTCCTTTCTTCTATTCACTCTTGTATAAATGAAACATTCTCTCAAGTAATATACAGTTTTGGTGCGGTCTCTTTATTCAAACTCTGTGAGCTGGTCTTTCTGTAAACTAGAGGTTTCGCCAACTTGGAAAGTTGAATGCACTCTTGTGAAAGGTTGTGCGTACCTGAAGTGCGTGAGTTCACAGTTCACGTCCGAGCAGAAAAAAAGTGCAGACGGTTGGTAGTGATATACTTAATAATCACTCGGATTAACATTTTCATGTAGTCTATAGTAGAGTACTTTTATGATTATAGGCACTATTTAAGTTTGAACTTTTATAGTCACTTTCCCTCTTAATATTTCTCACAAGTTGAGACTAAACGGGAACATTAGAGATTTTTCTTTTTCCTCTTTGTGTAATCTTTTACATTATAGCCTTTGTAATTTCTAACGATGACAGTTAGATTCTTCCGTGAAAAAATTTAAGGTTTCCTTTTCTACTTATTTTTTCTCTTTTCCCCGTCGCTCTCTCTCTCTCTCCATCTCTCTTTCATTTCTCTTTTATTCAGTCACTCTGCTAGAGTTCCAAAAAATATACACGTATACTAGTTACTAGTTAGTTACCTACTCGAGCAACATTTCATAAAATTAGGAAAACGTCCAATGAACCTTTTTTCTCATATGTTTCCATCCCAGCCAACATTCCAACTAGAGAATGCCTGTATTCGCCTACAAAGTAGAAGGACCATGTCTAAAATGTAAAAAAGGATGAAAAGATTGAGAATGAAAAGAAGTTAAAATTTCACAAAAGGAGGAAAAAACTATGCCTACAAAAAACTATACAAAAAGGAGAAAAAAAACGTAAAGGAAGCTGGATCAATTATTCAAGATTATGCTGGGGACACATGCACACAAACACGTACAATCTTGAACACATCACATCATTTTATTTTTTAACACTATACTTTCTCCCTAAAAATACTTACTCTCATCTCATCTCTACATATCTTGGAGTAATTGCCAAAACGGTGCATATTATCTCGCTTGAATTATAACCTCGGAGCCACAGGAGAGAGTAAGATAGAGCCGGGAAAACAGAAAATTGCGTATGCTTTCCCTTGCCAAAAAAATACACAACAGAAAGTATCAAAATATTTCTCTCTCTCTCTGTGTGGTTGTTATCACGTCATGTTGTTGTGATAGGAAAAGTAGTGGATAAAACGTAGGACTCAACTTTCTGCCTGCCTGCCTAATAGCTATAACATTGTAAACTAGACGACATGCTTGGGTTTTTGCTAAAAAAAAAGATGAAAGATGTAGTGGTGGTGGTGGTACGAGTGGTGATGACGATAGCGATCATGGCGTCGGTGGCGGCGACCGGAGAGAAAAAAAAACATAGGAGCCAACAAGATCATGCTGCTTGATGTTTTGGATAATGGTCTACAAACCGTCTGCTTATTATCATCCTCGTGTTTTTGTGTACATTCCTAATAAGTAGTGCAGATAGTATTTCTACCTATGTCTCTATTTCATACTTTCCCGCAAAAACATTAAACCACGAGCGTATATGTTGTTTTTGGGTACACCTAATACAATTCTGAAGAAAATAACTTTCCCTTCTTTTCTCGCTTCTTTACCTCTATCCGCATATCTTAGTTGAATTAACTTGTGCCAGGACCGTATTGCCTTTTCTTTTCTTGTTTCCTTACAACTCGACCCACAAGTTGACTCGTTTTGTAAAGGTGCCTTGTTTTGAATTTGGCTATCTATGCGTTGATCCTACTTCTTTTCTCGGTTTTTCACCCACAATATTATTTTCAAGTATACAAGGAAACATATTTTTCTGAAGCTCTTTTTTCATTTTTTCGTGATGGTTGATGATGACGATGATTTCTTGGTGGAGCTTTATTTTTCTTCAGTTTCATCTCATTCCCGTGAAAGTTTGAGGCTGATGAGGATGCATGCTCACAGGAAATGAAGTTGTTTTTATCACAGAAAATGACGCGACGGGAAGGGTAGCTGACCGTAGTATCTTCTTCTTCTTACTATTATTATTATTATTATTTAGTCTTGTACTGCTCATTTTGGGCCACAGCAAGTTCCTTTCTGCTTAGCGAGTTACTCTCCAGTTTTTCATTGTGTTTAAAAAACGAAGATGATTGTACGAGACGATAATTAGGTTCAATGTACTTTTTAATATGCTTGTTTATGAGCTAATAATTTACGCTTAATGGTGTGATCCTATTCTTATGGTGTGTTCCTGTGACTTATGCGCTACTACTCACTCACTGTGTGTGCTCCATTCATTTTAATAACTTTTTAGCTCCCTCCTTCTATACTAGCATTCTCTACTGCTGCTCTAGTTCTACTGCTCTTGGACTTATACTACAAGTAGCTTGCTGCTTGGTTATTTCGGGAAGAGAGAAAGAGAGGCAATACTAATATCTCAATGGTAATGGCTCGTCCGCTGGTTATATCTTTTTGCAAGTTCATTCAAGCCGTCATCGCCAGAAGTAAATAAGTAGAGCGAGGAGTAATTAATTGGACCTCAACTTTGTTGTTGCTATTGTTGTTGCTCCTGCTATGCTGCTGTTGTTTGGAGTGCAGCTCAACTGAACACCGAGAGGGGAGGATTTTATATTTAAAAATTCATACTGTACCCCGTCTTGTGTTCATCTTTTAATGTAGAGCAGCGAGGAAGGAAAAAACAATAAACTAATTTTAAAGTACAGTTCACTAAATAATAAATTTTATGGGAAAATTTTGGAACGTGGCCTTTTTTCTACGAAATATATGTAAATAAGTTTAACCGCATGAATTGTGTGTAAGGCGACCATTATCTATTTAGTGAATACCTGATGTTTCTTCCAGATTACTTTTTTTGAGTATCTGGTTACCAGATTAAGACTTGACCGGGAGACAACAATCCTCAAGAAAAGTTTTTCATCGTGTAATGTGAGGCAACTTTGTGATTTTTTTTTTGCTTTCATGTAGTGTTAAATTAACGTTTTTTTCTGTTCACTTTCACTACTTCTGTACACTGAGTGAAGACAGATGATTTCTCCTGTATATTGTACAAATTCTACTGTGTCCGCTGCAGGTCCTGCTTCTTTCCTTTTTTTCCCAGACTGCATGCATGTTGTTGCAGTGTTGATTAACTTAAAGTTTTATGTGTACCACTTGGCAATGACATCGTTAGATTTATATGCTTGTCATGTTTATTATTACTATTATTAATATTATCATACACTGTGCTTGTCTTACCCAACAGAACAAAGTGTCTAGTAAAACACCGACCACACGTGTGCCTCATTTTTAAAAATAAAAATGTTCTGTCCTTGTTGTGTTTCCCGTAGCACAGTTTTTTTTTCGTCAAGGGAAAGTGAGTTTGGACCATTTTCTCTAGCCGCAACTCCGCTTACTTTAATCTCGCTTCGTTTCCGTGTGTCCTTGTGTAACTCCATGTTAGACAGAGTGCTTAACATCCATAATATATTTTAGACAATGGGAACATGCAAGCTAAACACACAGCGCAACAAAAACAACCGGTCTCGTGGTAGCTTCCTACCCTAAGGCTACCGTTTACAGCAGACAAGTAAGCGCCTGGTGATGATGCTGCTGCTAACATTCCCATGTTTTTGATTATTCCTTCATTACAAAATGATTAAGCGTAGGTGTCTGCCCTTTCATGAGAAGCAGCAGCAAAAACGAACAACAAAAGGAACATCCGGACCAACACAGTTTTCTCTTACCTGTTACCACTACCAGAATCCCCACAGAATTCGCCATCAAAATCTAGCGACGACTACTAATTTCACACATGTTTCACTGTTTATCGCTCTCAAAATTTATCCCAGTCGACGTTGTTCTCATCCCTACAAAAGAATCAGGCAGGCGAAATCTACTCACACGACGACACACATGCATGCACACAAAGCCTTGATGATATTGACGGCAGTATCCTCCCTGTGGCAAGCAATGTGTGATTGAGGATAAAGGAAGCTGTCACTTTTGCGGTGGTCCTTCTGGATAGGGAAAATAACAGTGACGGTGGCGCTACTTTAGATGCCACATTCAAGCTTCAGAATGTCATGTAATGTGGATTACCCCAAACACACAAGCTGTTTTTTCTCTCTCTCACACACAAAAACTGGTTGAAACTCGAATTGAGATTTGATGGAAGGTATAAATATTGAATCCAAGCATGAATCTAGAGTCCATATAGGACAGCTTTTGGCTTCATCTCATAAATTGTAAATACATCAAGACAACAAAAAGTAGCATCGCCATCATCATCACTCTCACCACCAAAACAACAGGAGCAACATTTTCTCTTGAAAGAAGAAAACTTGAAAGTAGCTTTTGGCAAAAATGTTTCCCAACTTGTGATGATGAAAGTAGGCAGTGGTTGTACCAAGTTAGTAGGCATGTACTTTTATTAGAAGAAAAACTGATTATATATGACAGCCACTTTTTATAATAATATCCAAAATACTCTACTGCAGAAAGGGTAGTAGATGTATCAGCCATAGCAGCAAGAGCAACAACGCAGCACTGTAATGTAAAATGAATAAAGGAGAAACATTATTGGACAGGACAGCAAACACAGTTTATTATTAAATGACGAAACTAACCTGACTGTCTAGTTAACAAGGGTAACAACAGCTAACGCTGTAGTTCTCTTTCCTTCTTCTCAAATAAATTGGAAGAAGAGGGGCGTTTGTTGTAGTACCAAAGTTGTGTACACACACACAAACCTCGTGTTTATTTTGCAGGGCAAGTGAGAGAAACCAAGGAGAAAAGAAAGAGAAGCCTTTTCTTCTGGTATTCACGAACAGACACTTTTACATTTACATGCTAATATACTGTGAATGCTGAGTACATACACAAAAGCGCACACGAGAGCCAACACGCACGTTTATCTACTTATCTGGAAGGTGGATGCGCAAGCATTGGTATTATTAGGAGCAAAATACACGTTTGCGTGTGTGTGTGCTAGCTTGTATTTTTCAATTCCCCATTCCATTTCTCACAAACTGCTTATTCAGATTGAAAGAAATCAAGTTGATCGTCATCCTCTTCCTCTTCTCATCCTGGTCGTGGCTGCCGTTTTAACAGAGCTGCAGCAACTGAACGAGAGACAAAGATAAAAAAGAGTATAAACTTAACTTTCACCTTGGCGTTGGGAGCAGTCAAGCAAAATACTACTATGTATAGAGCTCTGGAAAGAACAAGGCTATGTTTTTGGGTTTTTTATTGAAACGCACAGAAGATTTTTTTGTTTTTCTCTCTCGGAGACGAACCATATTATCCTAGTGGGCTTGGTAAACTACATGAAAGTTCACCAGTAAATTAGCATACGTGCTCAGTACTAAAGGCATTGCATATTTTACAAGACGGAATGGATTCTTGAATACCAAATGAACAAAGAGGAAAAGGAAACAGGGAAACAAGCAGGGAGGAAAGAAGATGATAGTGTACCTAGATTAAAGACAATAGCTTTTTGTCGCAAAGGGCTTTTTCTCCACCACCAGCAATGGCGGTGTGGTTCATTGCTCTTTGGTATAGTAATGCGTTTCTTCTTAGCAATGCAAAAATGGTCGCAATTCCCTACCGGAAGCCAATCACGGTGATATTCAGGCGGCTAAAATTGCAACTTTTTCAAACACACACACACACACACCCACATGTATACACTCGAGGACATATGGGTACATGTTTATTTAGGCATCTAAAGTAAGTACATTACCATGATCATCATCATAAATATTCTCAAATAGAGTCTGTTCCTGTTGTTGCTTCTGATGCTGTTATCGTTATCCCAAGTTCTTCTGCGGATTGCGTTTGCATTCCTCTCTATATGCCCTTGCTAGGTATTTGCGTAGATGCGTTGTTGTTGTTGTCTTCGAGTTACCCTCCTCCTATCGTTATCATGATCTTCGTCATCGTCATCGTCATCATCATCATCATCGTAGTCGTCATCCTTTATTCTGACTCTTATCCCCGTGATAATACTCTGAAACTCGTTTTATCCTCACCACGACTACATCTCCACAAAAATAACAGCAGCAACGGCAGTACAAAAGCTAAAAGCCACCACCACCGCTGCCACTTGGATGAATAGTAGACATTTCGCCGTTATATAGGGTAAAATAAACAATAGTGCGTTCCTGCTACAGGGGAAGTGAACACATAACCGTCGATGAAAATTTGGTCTTAAGTAAAACGACATATATATTTTTCTACCTTGCTTGCCCTGTCGTAAATCATTTAGGTTGTACGTGTTAAGGTTACTACTTCAATAACAGCGTTTTTTTGCCATGTTTCAGCGAAATTATTATGACAAGCTCATTATCTGTCGTACAATTCCCGGCCCAAAATACATTCTGACGGATGGACAGGAGAAAATCTCATATATTTTATTTTGAAATCTCTCCCAGTACCTTTGAAAACTCATACGGTCATGGGTGTAGCATACTTTGCCTTTTTAGTCATACACAAACTTCCGCATTTGAGGCAATACCAGGAATTGAGTCTCTCATTTTTCCACAGCGATGTCATGCCATGGAGAAAGTATTAAACGTGGTTACGTATAGAGCAAAATGAAGCATATTGTACGTTGAGCATCAAAAAAAGAGAGCGAAAACTAGGGAATACAGCGCAATCCGGTACTGGTTATCATTGCAGATTCATTTATTTCTAAATTCTCGGTATAACCCGTTACGCCTCTGGCATGTCTATCTGTTCATATGTATGCTAAGGAAATCAAAGTCCCATTCACAGATATCAAATTGCGTCATATATTCCACCAAATGACGCCACAAGCGGTATGTCCGTTCGAGTTACTCCAGGCGGCACAGTATGTGCTGTGCTGCTCTTCTAATACACCATTCTACAATAAGAGCCGCTTTGATGAGCTCGGAATCAAAGGAAAAGTAACGCGTTCCCGGGGAGAAATGCAAATATATACCCGCCCAGCGCTGAAAATACATAAAACCGTAGCAATAATAATAATAACAGAGCAATCCCCTCTTTCTTTCTTACTTTCTTTCTTTCTTTTTACTGTTTTCCTATCTGGAACAAACTTTTATCAGACAGAGGCTTTACTTTGGGAAACCAAGAAAGATACATATTTTTGTGTCTTACTCCTGTACCAAATACAGCAGTCGGCCAAGAGGGTGTTATCAGCCAGCAAGACATTGTCCATGTGTTGCAATCATAATATGCGATATGAATAGGTGAGCTGGTGCGCCGCCATCACCATCACCACCGCACAACGAACACTGTACAAGTGGTAACAATGATAATAAGAAAAATATTGTAATGTTATGAATGGCTTTGTTGTGTTGATGTTGTAGTAGTGGCTGACGTGGTAACATGCCAAAGCAATGCATTTAAAAAAGTTTGGAGGAAGAGAAAGAGCAGGGAAAAAGGAGGAGCAACGTACAATAATGGAGAAAGTGTCAGAGAGAAATAACTAGATAAAAATTTTCTCATGATAAACGGACCAAAGCTGTCCTGACTGTAAAATGATATAGGAGGAAATAAATCTTTTATTCAGAGAGAGAGAGAGAGAGAGAGAAAATTCAGGCAGGACAGGAAGCATGCTAAAACAGCAGCTTTTCAAGTACATTCGCCGTTCTCACACACACATACCCTCACCAACATTCCGTGTTGTATTAGGTATGTATCTACGGTCTCTCTGTACACGGTACACGCTGTTGAAAATGTGTGTAGAAAGCAACATTTTATGATGAGGAATGTGTATTTTCATTATTATTTTCACTATCATGCGGAAAAGGATGGTTGCTAAGCCGCTGCACCATCATTCATATATTCGTAGATCCTCTCACCCCCTCTCCCAGTACGTGTATGGTGGAACGGCATGAAACGGTACATGCTTTTGCATTTTAAACGTCAGTTTCGATATTTTTCGCGTGTTGGAGGCAATTGGAAGGCGAATAAGTAGTAGTTTACCCGGGGAAATGCATGCAAATACCACCTAAAGTACGTAAATCATGAATGTGCGAGAGCAGCACAATGTATGGCAGGGAGAGTAGTGGAGAGAGAAAAACTCGCAAAAGCAGTGAAAATCAGCGAAAACACTTAATTGAAGCAGGGATCGTTGTTATCAAGTGGTTAGAGATGGTGTTCTGTGATGACGGTTGTTATTTATAAGGGATCCCACAGAATGCATCATTTAAGGGGTTTACTCCCACTCGGGGGAAACTATTACCAACACAGCTGGCTTTTCTCTTTTTTCAATGAACAGGGCATAATATTATATACCTAATTTGAATATACTGACTGGTCTTAACGAAAACTTGGTTTAGTGCCATGCCGGGGCCCTTCAAGCGGAAATAATTTAATCGTTATAGTATTGTTGCAGACGGTGGCGTCTCTGGTCAATGTTCTCGAGGTGTAATTTCCCAGGATGGATGTAGAATAATGGTCGACATGTTGCTGATTCATCATTACGCGCGTGATCTGGTAAGTAACAGCGACTTAAGTAGCTTAGAAGGTCCCCAGAATTTGATAAATTTGATAACCCTGTATTTGCAGCTTTTCATTGCACAGATTTTCAAGCAATACATTCCAAAATATATACTGCTTTGGTTAAATGAGGATGACGTTGCACTAGACCCTGTATCATTATCATTTGATTTACGGCTTTTCCTGTCAGCCCAAACCGTGTGTATCGCCTTCCCTCGTGTGTCCATTCCTGTCGACTCCTTACCCTGTGGGTGTAGTAGTAGCATGCGTACACTACGCGTGTGTGACGGTACTTAAACGACACTAATTCTTTTTTGTCATTGGAAAACGTAATCCGTTACAAAATAGCTAATTAAATCGCCAAATTTGTCAAGTTTGTGGGGAATATTTCCACTAGAATTCTCTGATTTAAATTTATTGGCTTGTTACCTAAATGAACAGTGTAACGGAATGTCATTACTTTTAGCCGGCAACATAATATTTTCACCGTGTTGAGTAAACGATTTGAAACCATGTTCCATTCTACACATTTGCTTGAATTCAACGCAGGAACCTTGGTTAAGTGCACAAATGACGTTAGTTTTATCTCGGTTTTTCACTCATTCGTCCCTTCAAGCTTTCGTCCTCTACTGGGTAACATCTTCAAGGAAAATTACATATCATAGACCCTGTGGAAAAATTTACTTAAAACGTTCAAAATATTTACATATTAATTTGCTAAAAATACGGAAAATATTTACTTAAATATTTACTATAAATAAATGAAAACAACACGTAGAAGTCAGATTTTATTCAGTCCGTAATATTTTCGACACTCTCCTCAGAA
>JAHZNB010003414.1:0-11557 GCA_027744295.1 Callyntrura guangdongensis
TTAATTAAGTGCCAATAACGTGCTTATAAATTTGCATTGACAGGTTTCAACAGATTGTCACTGTAATTGATCAAATAGTAGTGTTAAGTGTGTATAGGTGTGTCTATTATGGTTTAGGTAGACGGACTGTTTTCAATGTAATGTTATTTATTAAAACTACCAGGCTAGCAGGTAATCTATGTTTTTATTGAAATGATATTCGAGAAGGTAGGTATTTAAAGGTGTCTCCGGTCCCATTGATTTACTGTTTTTTAACACTAACCTCAAAGACAGCTTTATGCAAGCAGGAGTAACTGGTTTCAAGTTTCATCCTAGAATAAATATTCACAGATTTTTATAATGATTAGTCATCTATCCTGATCAAAGCTCAATATAATTTGCTAAAAAAATGTCAAACGTTCTTTCAAAAACAACGGTTTAACACATTTTCCCCCTTTTATTTCCTTTTTGTAGTTTAGTTTATTTGGACGTCAATATGATTATATGATCGTGACGTGTACAGTAGAGACAGTAGTAACAATTTATTTATAGCTTTCTATCTAACCCCAGTGAATATACGGTCTTCATTATTATTGATAAGGTTTTACAATATACGAATACAGTTAGGTCAAAGCGAGTAATGAATTCATAAACTTGCCACCGTATTCAAATTTGCATCAGTTGATACGTATATACATTAAAAACATGTACTCTACACAGTGCTCATTATTTTATATACAAACAATACGTTAACATTGTTTACAATATTTCAATGACGCTGGGACGGACGTTGCTTCGAATTCCAACATTATCGCATAAATGCTGTACCTAAAAATGGGAAACTGAAAAAATTAAATGAAATAACTAAGCGAATTAAAGAAATTGGTTTAACGTAACTTGGTTAAAAAACTTTGAATTTTCATTAAAGGTAGGTTCCGCCAGTCATAGGCCGTTTTCCATTTGCCTGAAAAATTCTCATTCCCAGCACTTTTCTGGATATGGAGTTTAGCCTGAAAACTAGATCGTTTGATGTGAGCCGGTTAATGTTTCAACAGGAAAAGCTGTGTGTATTCATATAAGAATTTTGTTTATGCATTGCAAGTTTTGAGAGTGTGCACATTTTGAGTTTGGGTTTGTATCAACAATGTATCAAAACATAAGTTCAAATGGTATTAACAATTGTGGTCTCCAATAATTAGACAAGAATAATTTTAAACATTGATGAATAAAATGAGGCAAATATAATAACTGTCCAAGTGTCCATACCACTAGCAACTATAAAACCAAATAAAAATTACCTGAATACTCTCTACAAGATATATTTGAATAACATCATTAAAGGGAAATTAAGTTCATCTTGTCGCATGTAAAGTGACATATTTACAAAAAAAAATTATTTCCTTTCCCGAATAGAATTCCATCGAACGATGGTTTTAAGTTTCAAGGAATTAAACGTAGGTAGTTCAAACTTTGGCTACTCTTCACCCATTTAGTAAACATGTTATTTGTGTGGAATTTATAGACAAGTTTTAGTAAAAAAATCCATATGTCAATCAAGCTTAACTAAATTCAATTTTGTGTGCAATTCAATACAATTTACTTTTCGTAAGCACCCGTTTTTAGTAGTGTTAACATAATATACAACTTTAAAATCTATCATTTTTTCTGCAGGATATCTGAATACCGCTTTGCACACATCAAACATTTATGCCATAGTTAAAAAATAATAGTCAGTCATATAGTCAGTTTCTATGAAATACCACATTGCGGATTTTCCACCATAATTTATGTTGAAAATAATATTGTACCACCACAAAAATATTATCGATATTATGGTGAAACTTATTTTTATGAGAAATTAGAGAATCATTTGAAAACAACAGACTACAATCAGATAGACCCAATGTTTGGATCCTGTTGATACTTAATACTTAAAGAGATACTAATGAAATGACTTCAAAATTAATACTTACCCAAAACGAATGATGGGTGACGCGGAATAGTAAATATTGCGTGCGTTAAATTAAATAATATGTTTCCAGTACTTACATCGTTAAATCATAATTATTCACCAACATTTCCACGATGATGTCATCCAAATTTTACTAACAGGAAATTCGGCTCACACAAAGTTGATATTATGGTGATTATGGCATTAAAATAATATGTAACAATGAGTAATTGATTTAGACAAAAAAACAGCTGGCAGCATGCTAATTTCACGTGGGATGTAAGGTGAAATCACGTGAAAAATACAGAAAATAGTAGCGGAAACAGCGAATGTCTTTAGCTGGCCATTCATATTTTTTAGAACAAGATTCGTCATTGGGAATTTGATTTTAATGCAGAAATTTCTTCCTGATTGACATTATGAAAACAAATTACGCACAACTGCATACTTGGTAGTTATACCCAGAATTAAAGTTACGTAACTTATAAATCTCAAATCTCTACTGGACAAACCACAAAAGCAGCGTTCGTCAGATTTTGATTTCATCAACGACATAATTAACCAACTAATACAAAAACGTGATAAAAATCACGCATAAAATATAATATATTACGAATATATTAATATTGGTTTTCCTGACAGGGTATCGTCCATGGAAGTTGATAAGTATATATAAAGCTCCAACCAATGACTAATGACGATGATAATGAAGACTGATGAAGGGGGGCAAAAAGGCTTTTCAGTTAAAACGTAACGTTAAAAATCGTTTTATGTAAACCACCAACTCAAAGTATATATAAAGCTCCAACCAATGACTAATGACGATGATAATGAAGACTGATGAAGGGGGGCAAAAAGGCTTTTCAGTTAAAACGTAACGTTAAAAATCGTTTTATGTAAACTACCAACTCCCATTGTCACCATTTTTGTCACTATCATATCCTAGGCTAATTGGACACATCAACGATTATTGCGTAAATGCCTTTGGTCGCCTACCAACTCTTACTGCGTTACGTTCTAAATAGAATTGAAATGACTGCAGTGTGTTCAATTAGTACAATGCGTGCGGTTTAGAAAACTGCACACATTGCACATCGTCATGGCCTCCACTTAATCCTGTCAATAAATTATAGTTTGTACAATATCACCGTGGCAAATTATTACTAATTAGGTGTATTTGCTCTCTAAAAGCACGCGAAGAATTATCCAAAATGAAGGAAATACTTGCCATTTGTGTCATATTTTTATTTTTTTCTAAAGGAGTACTTCCATCAATTACAACTTATCCAAACGCCAGCTTCCCTGGTGTAAATAACCTTATCGTGCGATTCAACCCATTTGTGTCAATGCGAGATAGCGTCAGTGTGACACGGCAAAAATACACGGAAGTAAGCATGGCGCCCCTATTGCAAAAAGTGGTATCGCGATTCTCCACAATATTTATTCATATAACGGAGGATGAGCTCATGGGTTTGTTCTAAACCTGCTTATTTATTTATTACGATACTTTATTCATCCAAGATTTTTTTGGTACAAAATTTTCAAAGATTTTTTTTAAAATTTCGAAGCAAAAGACTGGCGGTTCGTCGCCGTTCTTACTACAGCGCGAATAAATTTGCAAAGAAAAAGCGCACTAGATGGGAATAAATACTTGCAAATTTGGATATCTTTTCATTATGTAAGACCACCGTATGGAAATGAGACCACGTTGTCCCTTCATATGTCTGCGCTGTCAAGTTTGTGCACAAAAGCTAATGCTATTCACCCAGGCACCATTTATACCGTCGCAGTACATTTTGAATCAGGATTCCATTCCGCTGCGCAATTGATTTTTTTGCAAAAGATTTTTCTTCTTCTGCAAAACCATATGACATCGTTGTCCATTGATAAACACTACAAGCTTGGCATGATGTATGACATCAACAAGTGTTCTCAATCTACCACCACCCTCAACATAATGCCACTCATGAAAATGGTGTCTCCATGGGCCGAAGTGGTGTTTATTGACGGTTTTTCTGGAAACTCTTTTGACGGACAACCGGATATTGACGATGTTACCCAATGGATTTACAATCAAGTATGGCATTGTCGAGAGTACTTTGGAGAGAGTGTACGGAAGTGAGAATTTCCAATTTGCTTTTCTCACTCCGGATACACCAACTTTGGGGGAGACTGGTGTGAACAATTTCTTGCAGTATTGGGTATCGTTAGCAAAATTGAGTGAACAAATAAATGCGACATTTATTATGAATCAAGCTTTTGATACAATGAGCAGAAATGGTCTGGCATTAGATACTCGAGGGTGGTGGCGCCTTGTTGAAAACTTTCGTATTAAAGATCCCTCTGAATATGTCTTTATTGAAAAGGCGTCCCTCCTATTGACAGGAAACAATAGTGAATATGAAACTTTAAATGAAACCTGGCTAGAAGCGCCTCCAAATATTTTTCCAAAATACGGAGGAGTTTCAGTATATTCCAAGCAGGCAGAGGAAACCAGTGGTGAACAAGAGACCATATTTTATGGGTTGTGGAGTCAGATTTGCAAACAATTTAGTACAATGGCCGTGGAAATTAAGCACGCTGACCTTCCCGATGATGTTCGGTTACAAGTATTGACCAAGTTCAGTGAGCCCGAACATATTCAAAAGTGTAGAGCTGTGCAGATAACGATGGTAATCGACATTTCATTACGACACCAATACTGGTTTGAGATGGGTTCCAAAGCTGTTCGAAAATTAATGAAGATGACTAAGGGAGAAAAGAAAGGATTGACCCAGTTGGTTTACCGCCACTGGAAGGATTTGTTTCATTGTCAGGAGGGGAGGGAAGGCTACCTGGAAGTTAGTAAATTAGACAACGGTGGTATAAGTAGTATCCTTCGATATGGTGTGATGCTGGAGTTGAAATTATGGTGTCTCCAGGAAAATAACTTGACTTTTCCGTTTGATAAGCAACCGTGGAAGCTGTTGACGGAGGAAATTTCTGTGGTTGTGATAACTGCCAAGGTTAATTGGTTGAAACTGAATGGCGATGAAGAACGATACTTGCCACAGTTTATCATTCTTTTGGAAATTTGTCGGTCGCGTGTGAAGTCAGAGTTGAGGCACGCACACCCTTCCTTGGAGACACTCTTCCTTATCGACTGGCCCCAAGTTTCCTGGAAGGAAACTGAAATTCAAAAAATGTCAGCCTATGTACGGTTTTGGGAGGCAGTGTCCTCCTGGGCAGAGTCTCAAAAGGTTACCGTCATTTTGGGGCCCGCTTTTGATGAGATACAACATCACCACAAGGGCTGGTGGTCACCTACTACTGGAAACACATCGATTAATTCAGAAGCTATTTTCGAGGATAAAAAGTCAGCACTAATGCGACTTGTTAAGGAAACCCAACAAAAAAGCAACCGAAAGAAAAACCCCCGAGGCACTATTACAAATTCAATTTTAACTGGATTGATGTCTACCCTCTTGTTTATTACTTTTGGTGTAAGTGTCGGGTTAATGGTGGTTTTGAGACGGCGTAGTCGAAGTTCCTTTCTAACCCAAGAGGAGATTACTACCTTTTTCCAAGGAGGGCATAATGGAGAGTCTCTAAACAGTTTTTTAATATTACCATATGACAAAACCAGATATGAAATCAAAAAGAAGGACTTTTCCATTGGTTTGTGTAGTAATTAACTTTTGAAGAGCATAGTGAGCAGTTATTTTTTTGTAAAATATTAATTTTCATTTGACGTATCTATCTTTCAGACGACGACTCCATGTTGCTTGGAGATGGCCAGTTTGGGAGAGTGTACAAAGGAAAGATCATTCGGGATGGGGAACGTATTATTCGTGCCGCAATCAAAGTGCCTAAGACAACACCTCCAAGAGCAGGAGCGCTGCTTGGGCTTCTGTCTGAAGTCAAGGTATTGATGTATGTGGGTAAACATAAACACATTGTGGGATTGCTGGGGGCCAACACTGAGGACATTTACAAAGGTGGAAGGCATAATCTCATTATTATTCGCTGGTCTGTTTTTGTAATTGAGCATATGGGTTAAATTTTGAGTTCAAAATTGGGATAAAATGTTAAGGTATCGTATACGTCTTTCTGGAGTGTTGTCATTTGGGGTCACTACACAAGTATTTAAAGCTGGAGTTCGAGCGGAATCAAAACGAGGCCCCAACGTTGGACAACGTACGTTGTGTGGATACTCGGGAGTATTTTTGCAAAAAGAATTTTTTGGACAATTTCGTTTATAACAACTTGTTTCGGTGGTCCAGAGAGATTGCAACGGGGATGTCTTTCTTGGCTTCAAAATATGTATGTTGTTCGCACAATATCCAATTAAATTGCTAAACTCATTTTTTATTATGGATACTTCTATATTATCTGTCCGTATGTTACAGGTTGTTCACGCAGATCTAGCGACACGGAACGTCTTGCTTACAATTGACGGTACGGTCAAAATATCTGACTTTGGGCTTTCTCGTAGAATGTACAATTACCAATGCTACGCAAAAACGGGTTCGGAACCTTTGCCATGGAAATGGATGGCCCCTGAATCTCTTCGAGTTTAGTTTTATAGTATATATTTTATGTACTATATATTTATATAATTTATTAATTTATAATTTATATATTTTATAATATAGTTTTCAAAGTTTACGGAAAGGTCGGATGTTTGGGCTTTTGGGGTGACGCTCTGGGAAATTTACAGTTTGGGTACGCCAAAGATCCTTTTCAACATTAACCAGTCAAGATGTCTTATACGGTTGATATTGAAAATGATGCTCCACTTTTTTACAGGGGAGACTCCATATCCAGGAATATTTTGGGACGTTGATTTTTCCAGGAAATTGGAAGAACGGTCTTCGGTTGCCAGAACCTCTCTTCAATGAAAAATCCATGTGCGTGGTAGCCATTTTGTATCCCTGGTTGATTAACTCTACTCACTGAAGAAAAAGTATCAAAACTCTGAACATCTTTAATGATTATGAAATTTTGCCATTTTTTCAGGTATAACCTTATGCAACAATGTTGGGCCACTAACCCAAAACATCGACCCACCTTTATTGACTTACTGGCTTTGCATAGAACTTATAGAAAGCGGAAGAATGTTAACAGACTTTTCATACGTGATATAATACCAGCTTGAAAATGTCCAACTTCTGTTAAAAAGATAATTTAAAAAATAAAGTTTATTGTCCATACCAAATGTGAATTTGATCGCAAATTTTATAAAAAATTCAAAAAATTATTTTTAGTAGTTTTTACACTGAATTGACAACTGATGTCAATATTATTTATTGTTTTGCTCCAACCTCGGCTACAGCCCCACATCACCAACAACACCAACAAAGTAATGAACTGGTTTACGTTACAATATAGAACAAAGAAAAGATTTACTCTATGATTGTCTACAAGTCTCAACATTCCATAGCGCCAAACTATCCACTATAAATTTTTTTAAACAGCTTTTGCACTAATGACTTTTCAATGCATTGCCTCTACCAAAACCAAACACCAAACGCCCCAGCAAATAAGCATATACATTTATTTAAATTGAGTGAGAAAAAATTATTTTTGAAGTGGATTCAGAAAAATTCCTTTTACAACATCAAAAATATTTATACTTAACGAATGAATGATCCTCAATGNTTATATTATACTGTAATATTAATTAATTATGTTAGAGTCAACAGTTTGTAATTATTTGTACTTAGATAGTTCTCCTTTATTTTTTCTAGTTGTAAGGCACCCCTCGCTGGTGTCCAACTGAAAAATGTTCGTTTTCCTGTAACCATGACATCTGATTCTCTTCCTGCTGCTCATAGACTCTTTGTCGTAAGGTCTCCTCCAACTCGCCGCTAAACTGGTGCACAATATAAAAACTGGTGAACCGTACAAAGCACGATACCACCAGATACAAGACTTCTTCAGCCCCCATGCTGCCATACAGCCGCCCCACCAAAAATGCCATCAGTTTACTCATCAGCTCCAAACTG
This sequence comes from Callyntrura guangdongensis, assembly GCA_027744295.1. Lineage (NCBI taxonomy): Eukaryota > Metazoa > Arthropoda > Collembola > Entomobryomorpha > Paronellidae > Callyntrura > Callyntrura guangdongensis. The sequence continues at coordinate 7,918 of JAHZNB010003414.1, forward strand.
ACACCCAGATTTTGATAATTTCTGGTAGCATTTATAGGTTTTAAAACATCTTTAGAGGGTTTCTTTAATAAATAAAAATTATAATTATCTGGAGGCAAATAACAATTGTTTTTGTGTTTTCATTTTTACAGACAGGGTTTCTACCTTGGAGGTATTTTGTATCAAAGGAATATTCAAGCATGCTTGAATGAAAGAAGTGATTAGCACATAGATAGCCGGTATCAAGTAAACAGTCAGTTCCGCTACCTCCAGCCAATCAACCAGATACAATCAGAATCAGTGACAAGTAAAGAATATTCAAATGAAATAGTAATTTTTATAATTTAAGGTAATTTAATTTTTATCGTTAGTTTGAACACTTTCACTATTTAGTCATTAGTTTAAAAACGGTTAGTGTAAATATAGTGAGATCAGAGTTAAGACACAACGTTTACAAATAGAATATTTTCTGTTTCGCTATACAAATTAATTTTATTAATGAAATTGAGCATTGAATTTCAATGATTGAAATTGAAAATGGCACTTGAACCATTTTTATTTGATAGAATATTTTTTAAAGTGAAAGGTTTATGATGTAAAATTAGGTTTACACACAAACTAAATTAGGAACTTCCGTCTGCAGCTACTGTTTATCCAAATCCTTTATTTATAGTACATGAGTAATTCGAATTTTCGATAGACTTAAGGACAGTTCGTCTTAAAAGAGACCAAAGTTTGTCAAGTTTAAACTGTAGTAGCTAACAAGACCAGACATGATGATGATTAAAAGGTTTTTTACTGAGAGAGAGATCAAAAGGATTGAGTTGCTTACAGAGCAGAGAACAGAGTTTTTTTATTAGTAATTTGAATATGATTAGATTGGAATTAGTGTTTAGACACACACCTCGAATTTGTACTAGTTATTGTATAAGTGATAGATCTACATTGTTTATGGGATTATGAGAATAACTTGCAAAAACTAAAGGAACAAAAGGAATATCAGATAGTCGTGACGTTGTGCATAAGTCAATATAATGAAAGTAAGGATCTGTTTGTACACAGTTTGTTGGGCGAGCTACATACATACATCGCCAACAATTCCTATTTAGCTTTTACGACAATTATAAAGTTGTATGTATGTATGCACACCGGCCACATCTAGTATAAACAATTAATCATATTATGGGATTCTGTACCTTTAATTAGTCCTCTGTCTTGGTTAGACAAAGTGTCATAGCTACATAATCTCAAGTATTGACTTAGCAACTGGTATACTTCCTTGCACTCCCACACCACTTCCACCACAGACAGCGTCTATAAAACAGACCGTTAGATTTATCATGGCAAAAATCAACAGCGTTCTATACTGACTATAGAAGAGGGAATATTAACGCAAGTCTTTTACCAGTCCTACAAATCCTGCCACTCGGGAGGGAAGTCGCCAAAGCAATTCTTCATTTGACATGACTATTTGTATTAATTTCGATTAAACATAAAAACTACCTAATAAATTTATGTTACAAGTAGGTACGACAAGTAGTATTTAGTTTCATTACAGACTTCAAACTAAAAACCTTTTGCCAGTTCCTTCGTGGAAAATATGCTTGTGTGATCCCAGTTGTTGATGAAGCGAATAATGTGGTGTTGATGATTTTAGTTTTAACCAAGCTACAAGTTTCATTTAATTAGTATAACAATAATGATAATACTGTGCCATGAACGAGAAAACAAGTTCAATAGGTTAGAAAGGGTTATCATTTGTCGTTCATACCAATTCATAAACTACTTCATTTCATTGCCAAACAGTAGGCAGTAGCACAAACAAGATAGATAGATCACGTTGTCATCAGGTACTTAAAAACAGTAAAATCGACGTCTACCCAATGCCATTAAATCCCCATACATTTTGCATAATTGATAATTTTTTGTCTGAATACAACTCAGACAGCATCAAGGAATGGCAAACGTCCAACAAACATGCTTTCAAAATCATTCTGTGGTTTTATTCCAATTAATTACAACCAAGTATAGTTTATAAGGTCATAGGTTACACATATTATTTCTGGAAACTAATATCCATGAAGAATCTCGATTACTACACTGTATGTAGCATACAGAACAGGGTTCAGGGAACTCTACTTGTTAATAACATATGTATAACCTGGGGTCACGTGTTTCTCCTGTAAAACTACAGGATAAGGTGAAACCCAGTCTAGTTCCATCAAAAAATTCAGCTACCTTTTTTGCACACATTAACGCTATGCGTAGAGTAGACTAAGAGTTCAGCTAGCCCCATTTCCCATCTTTTGGAGTAGTCAAGTTGTTACAAGGGTTCCGACGAAATAGATCAGAGCCAGCAGCAGTTCAGTCTGTCTTAACTGGAAGGAAACTGCCAATACCTCTACTCCACCGTGGAACATAAATAGGCCAGCCAACCAAGTAGTCGTTTCATTCGCGTAGTTTACCTCTTTGCTTAAGCATCTCGTTTCAGAGTCTCGCTTTCTCTCTATCTCTACCTATATCTATCTATCTATCTATCTATCATTCAGCATAATTTGCAAGTCCAAACTGCAAGTTGAATAAGATGTTAAGGAGAAGAAACTAACACACTTTTTTGTGTGTAAAACCCAACGGCCCTTTTAAGGGCCACCAAAATTTCCATAAGAGCAAAACTACGTTAATTAAAATAAAACAATTAATTTCATTGGGAAACTTAATATTTGCATAAATTTTCATAAATGTTCTAGAAATTCTATAAACTGTTAAAATCAAGCGATAATTGAATAGTTAGTTATTTTTATTTAACCATGTTATCCTTACTTATTTTTCTTATTAGTTTTCCAAATTGCAAGCCATTTCAAGTGACAACAATGCATATTTTGTTGCAAAAAACGTTCGACCTGTATTCATTGGTTGTAACTGTAACCTTAAAATCTATTTATTGTTACGGTTTCATGTAGGCATGTATCTGTTATATATTCAGACGTGTACGTAACAACCAAGTGGGAGTTGAGCAGGCAGGAGGTGGACACGAGTCAAGCTTATGAGCTTTTACTATTACACCCAGAATCTCAACTCAGATGGTCCCCTACAACACAGGGTTGAGTTGAAAAAGTGGGTGGTACACTACAAAGAGGAGCTCTTGGTTGTAGCCACATAGCTAATAAGCGGAACAGGGGTCGGCCCAACTCATCAGCCGACCCCCAGTTCACGGGAGGCTGAGGAAACGTTTGTTTAAAGCACAATAAATTGATTTCCGCGAATTTTTTTTTTTCATTTCGTAAATTGATTTCCTGTTTGTTTGTCAGCGACTTGCGTAACCAAGGATACCAAGAAATAAAAAAAACAAATATTTTCGTTTAAAGATGAATAAATGATGAAGTTGATGAACATAAACATTGGTAGTAAGTTTGCATTAAAAAATCAATATGATAAAATTATACAAAGCTTGCTATTACCAGGAAATGGACGGATAAAATACTCTACAGTTTTGATAAAACATTCTATCAAATACTGTGATTAAAATGAAAAATACGGAAAATCAAAAAGTAAGATCAAACTTTGCTCTTCGAAATATTTGGTGGCCCTTAAAAGGGCCGTTGGGGTTTTCAGTAAATATTTGATGTTCATATTTAAGCCGCCTTCTTTTCGGTCTTCTTGG
>JAHZNB010003415.1:0-19613 GCA_027744295.1 Callyntrura guangdongensis
GTTTTAAATTGTACATTTGCTTTTACGTAACAAACGTATTACATCGTCATCTGTATTCAGTAACTGCGGAAAAGAGGGGAATAATCCTATCCTGTAATGTATTATGCTCCCACTCCTGTAATGTTAAAGTAAAATTTCAGGGGGAATGCGACCCTTCTCCTATTCCCCCGGTTCCGCAGCCTATATCTGTATTTTCTAGGGGAAAATCATGCTAACGGTTGGGATTTTCCATTTCCAGGACGTCATCATGAATGTTTAAGGTACAATGAAAAATCATGATCGTCATGTTTTTTTTTCATTTTGCGTCTAATAGAAAGGTGTACATTTTTTCCGGGCAATCGACTATCTCAGTAAGGCCAGCAAAATAAATCACGTCTCTTGAAAATGGTAAAAAATTAATGAGCTCAGCGAGTGTTAAAAAGATTTTAACTGACAAAAACCGACGTATCGATTCAAAAACAGGAATCCTCATCAGGGTAATAGTCGTATGATCAAAATATGCAGCAACATAACGCATTAATTTGTACTTTATTAGTTAATAGCATAAAACAATAATTGGCAACACATCGGCAAACGTAATAACATTGTTTCTCAAACATCTTTAGTATTTTAATCGCAATTTACTGTGGAATTTCCATTAAACCATTGCATTGTTGCAGTGGACAACTGGATAAGCTATTATTGGGTTTCAAATAATTAACTAAATAATTCTTATTGAAAGCTATACGTGTCCCTTCACTGAGGCTCCGTCTTACCGCTAGCTAATCATAGAATTAAATACCATTTTAGCCCCCCTTCCAATTATAGTCTCTCTCAATTTAAATCCCCTCGTTTCGAGTTCAAATTTAATAATTAGAGAGAATATGGTGTAATATTTTCCTAAGCAGATAACAAAAACGGCCATTTGGGTTTGTTGTGCCACTTTGGAAAAGATCCTTCCTGGTGTCTGCACACTGTTGAACATTATTATGATTTATTATTATTACCATGTAACGGTCACTTTGGCTCTTCAATCAGGAATTTGTTGCTTATCGAGAAAACAAGTGTGCCTATTTTACTAACTAGACAGCGAGTTAGGCACTAGCTATATACCTAACCTAACAGTGTACTTGATCAACCCTAAAAAACGTGTTGTCGCTTTCAAAGTACACAATAACACGTAAATACGTCACACAGGTCGAAGGACTTCGTCCACTCAGCAAGAAAGTTAGCCCAAATACGTTTATTGTTTTTATGCGTAAGGTTGCGAGGATAAATAATGAATTGAATTATTAGTACGCGTGGATAAATAACCGTCCCAGTATATGTAGCTCTTCATAAGTACCCGTTTTTGTGTACCTAGTTTGTGACTTGCAAGGAAAGAGTGATTTGAGTGATTAAATTCTCGTACCGTGTTTGACTCTAATAAATATTATGATCACCTTAAAAATGTAGGTAATGACGTTTATAGCCATTGCCTTTCGTTTAGATGCATAATCTGCACCGTGTAGACACGTTGTTGAAGTTGTAAGTTCGCAAAATATGTTGAAAAATTCGCAGGGTTATGTAGAGACGACGTCAGACCATGTTAGATGTAAAGCTATTAATGCAATTATCTAAGAAGTGCTCGGAATAAAAAATCTGTTTTTCAATATTTCAACATTTTCGAAAGAACAAGGATTATTGACATTAGTGCACTTTCATGTGCACGACTTGCAGGAGTAAGAGTTACACAGAGCATGTATGTTATTATATTGTGCTGAAAAAATGCCAAGTACATTGATTTTTAATTTGAATACCAATCCGGTTCTTATTGCATTTTCTTCAAATCGGTTTTCGTGACCATCTAATCCAGCCCAGCATATTAATAGTAAACGCATTATGTTGCTATATTATTGTATCTTTGCATTTTCGCTTACACATGTTACAAGCTTATTTACCGGTTTTTATATTTTTTTTTAAAATATGTGCATTGTTTTCAGCTCTGCAAGTAAGGTCAGCAAAGGTTGCACGTACAGAAATGCATCAAACAAAACCTGTGTTGATTTATTGGATTTGAACAGTTTCCAAAAAAATAAACACGAAAAGTTACACAAACAGAAACGTTACGGCCACCAGTCGGTAGTGAATAATTTTTTGTATTAGCGATTAAGAGAAAATCAGTGACCTTTTCTAAATACCTTTAGTACAACAACTTTAAATGCGCTGAAATTTCATTATATTCTCGTTTAGTCGTAAAATTACATGTCTGCAATCTCTTTCAGATAACAAGTTGCCATTATAAAAAACAACTACAATGTTCGAATAATAATAAGTTTAGCTACCACTTACTTGTCACTGCAATTCCAGCGGGAACAACAACAACCTGACAATCTATTTACAGTACCAATCAATGTTTCAAGTAACAAAATCACAAAAACTCTGTTATTCAAATGGAATAATATGAGAAATCGTGTGTCAGTAATAATAATGAAACATGAAGCCATACTAATTATTAATTATAATCCTGTTAATTGACTGAAGTTGTTTATAAAATGCTGTTACTTAATTTGCTTTTTATCGTTTAATCGCCCCATTCGCCCTCAGAATCTTGCCGCACTGCTTTGTTTTTTTTCAACGTAAACATTTTGCACATTCCTCGACGATGATGTTGGTGTCGTCTCACTAAAAAATCAAAACAAACTGGATTATCGAGAAAACAAACTCTGGCGCATACAAACTACCTTCACCACATTTTGACAGCCTTGGCAAAAACGAAACAAAAATAACAGTCTACACATCAACATAAACGCTAAATTACGCATGAAATTAAACATATACATACATCCACATAAACGATACGAGTTTCTCAAAGCGACAATATATCAAAAATCTGTTTTCTTGTCATATATTTTTGGACCTTCCCTCTCACTCTTCCGTCCAACTAACCAGTCAATCCTCGTTCCCAACAGTTGACTCATTTTGGTTCACACACTTTTCTTCCTCTTTAATTCCTTCTTTCTTTTCGTTGATGTTGTGTATGACCAGTGTCATTAAAGTTATTATTATTGAGTGACAAAGTCACTTATTAGTTTCACGTTGTCTGTGCGTCTGTCCGTTCGTTCATGTGATAATTCGAAAATGGTTTCGAATTTTGAAATTTTGCTTTGGCCAATCGGTTCCTCATCCATAAGGCTCCCCTGGGAATGATTTGGAACTTCCAGGTCAACAGGGTCAAAGATCACCTAGGCGTATCTCTGGTATTTGTGGGGCGATTTTCACCAAAAATGGTATATAGGAAGCCTGTAACCTCCTCTGAAGTGGACAAAAGTTTTACGCCCTAGATCAACGGGGTCAAAGGTCACATAGTGTATCTCTGGTACTTCTGGATTGGATGGCAGGTTGGACGGCTTGTTCAACCCAAATCTAGTCTTCACTTTGCTACTATTACTCTGTAGGTTTATTATTATTACACATTCCAAATTTTAACTGCTTTGCTTTGCCTAGCAATAATCATTTGCAATAGACATTTTTGTACTTATTACAATGCGAGCTGCTTATTCTCTGTACTCCCCTTGCCTATCTCGGTTCTTCTCGAAAAGTACATATTCATTATTGCTGCACGTAATGAACACGTCAGGTTACCACTATACTAATACAATAGTAACTACTATTTTTTACCCCTTTGTTTAACAACAACATGATTTTTCCACAAAGACTTGCGAGCTGTGTCTTATCCACGCATGGGTCGTGCATTTTAGGCATCACATCATCTCAACGCCCTGCGCGTTAAAATTTACCCAGTAGTGGTGTAAGAACTAGTATACGAATTTATACGTGTGCAAGCAATGCATTGAGATTTCATCGTATAAACAATATCCACTGTGAGAAATTGGCTATTTTGATAGCTATGCTGATGATGATTATAATGACGGCGATTGTTATTGTTATTATTATTATTATTAACATGACAGAGTAGCAACAGCCACTCACACAGTCCATGTTTTACTTAGATTTCTTGTTTACTACCGTACGTATAGCTCGACTCGTTTTCAACGTAGTAAAAAAAGAGGAAAGGAATAATGGGGCACCACGACAGAGATCATGATTAAAAGCGAAACATTTAATTGAGTCTGGGGTTTAGAAAGAAAGAAGCAGTTAAAGAGCTTGCATCTTCTCGTCAAAGAGAGCTCTGTGTGTGAGACTAGCAAAGAGAGCGAGTGTCACGTTCATCGTCATCCGCCCAACAGCAGAACATTTTCATTTTGCTGTTGGCCAGTCAGTAGAGAGGAATGAGGGATTTTGAAGTATATTTTATACAGAACAGTGAAAGACAGAATCCCATTTAAACACAAAACAAAAGTATACTAAAAATAAGGCCAATCGATTCAAAAAGAGAGATTCTGTCAAAAAAATCGTCATCGTCAAAAATATAAATTGTCCAGTTATTTTTTTAAAGTACACACCAAATTGTCGGTACTGTAGGTATATTATACCTATATTTTTCAATAAAACTCGTAGGCAGAATGCATGGCGAGAGGAGCAGTGACAGCCGTAGTAGTAGTAGCAGCAGCAAAGCAATTCAAAAAGTTGATTTGATGGCTCACTATACAGAACAGTGAAAGACAGAATCCCATTTAAACACAAAACAAAAGTATACTAAAAATAAGGCCAATTGATTCAAAAAGAGAGATTCTGTCAAAAAAATCGTCATCGTCAAAAATATAAATTGTCCAGTTATATTTTTAAAGTACACACAAAATTGTCGGTACTCTAGGTATATTATACCTATATTTTTTCAATAAAACTGGTAGGCAGAATGCATGGCGAGAGGAGCAGTGACAGCCGTAGTAGTAGTAGCAGCAGCAAAGCAATTCAAAAAGTTGATTTGATGGCTCACTCGATTGATATTACTGGACCGAAGAAAAAATAGCAGACGCGACGACGATAAATTCTCTCTGCAGTTTTTCCTCTTTCATTTGTTATCATTCCAGAAGAAGGGGAAGAGAAAAGGAGAAATGTCAGGTTTGGTCTGCTGAGCTGGTACAACTGACGTTCTGATTTATTATTATTACCGATTGCGCATTATCCTCTGTCATCTTTGACCTGTTCTTTTTATAAAACGTGACAAAATGGTAAAATAATCTGTGAAACGGTTCATCAGTAGCGTATTAGTTTTTAGTTTATTCATATGCTTCGTCAATGTACTGTTGACCGTCTGTGAGTAAACAAATCTAACAAAACACACGGACAAAGAAAGAAAAGAGTGACGTTTTATGAGGCTGAAAAATTGGTGGCACATAAAAATTAATTGGAGTTCAGTGGTCTTTTTATTATAAAGTAACTTGTTGTGCGTGAATTTCATTGGGCGTGACAAGCATCATCACCACAAAAGTTATGGTGGCTTTCGACAAAATTGACATGCCTAACAATGGGCAAAAGGAGGGTGTTATGGAGTCGGACGTGTACCAGGCGGCGGTGGAAGTAAAAAACTCTAGAAATTGTGGAGATTGTTTGACTCTACATTGTAATAAAAGTGGTACCGGTGGTGACAAAGGCGTACACAGTTTAAATGGTACTGGCAGTGAATTTGTGTTGGCCTCAGGGAAAAATTGCCATGATGCTGGTTCTACTGAGCCGGTGGTGGCCAACAACAACGGACCCAATATCAACAGCATTAGTAGCGGGGGTGGTGGTGGGAGAAAGAGTAACTTTATTGTGCAGTATTTTAAGAAAAAGAGCCAATCCTGGAATAGAAACCAGTTTGTGACCATTGTGATTCTGTCGATTTGCGAATTTGCAGCTGCTGCTATAGGCAAATTAATTTAACCGGAAATTCGTACACAATCTACAGGGGTTATGGATAGGTTCCTTAATATATTGTCAATCAGTTTTGAACGAACTGTATTAAAAAGTTATTTTGTAGTAATTTGAAGGTCACATTTACTAGTAGGATTGACAAAAATGGGATTTTTGTACTACCAAGACACTTTCACGGAAATACGTAATGTGCAGTGAATGACGCCTTCAAATAACTGCCACTTTTACAAATTACCTTTTTAATAATATTCGTTCAAAAGGGATTAGGGATTAACAACATTCATGAATGCATCCATCTTTAACCTCTGTTGGTTGTGTACGAATTTCCGATTAAAATTATTATTGTGTGGTGCTAGTGGCTATTCAAGCTCCGTTTTTCCCTGATATCGTATGTTAATTTTTATTTTTTAATAACTTATATGCAATATCCAATAATTATATTTTCTAATTGTGTGCCGTGGGGTATAACTTGTGTGCCTTGGGGTCAACCCGTAGTACAAAATGCCTTATTTTATAAAAAAAAAATTAGCAACCTTTCTTTTTGTTTCTTGTAAATTATTCCTTCAAATAATTGCATGTCATTTTTTGTTTTTATTCGTAACGAGATTTTTAAGCCTACTCTACTACTTTAACTCGCTACTGTGACTCACAATAGCTACCTGTCAAAAACATTTTTGAAATTACCAAACTCTTGACAATACATAGGAAACATTTTTTTATTGAATTTACTAGGCCCGCCAAAAAGGCGCGTCAGCTACAGAATATGGCCTCGTATTTGGAATCTTTGAGATCACCGTTTTCATCATGTCACCAATTTACGGGTCGAAGGTGAGTACTTTGAATAAAAGCCGTCCGTTAAAGATTATGTATGACAATACTTTTTCAATACACACAATTTTAATAATCATGTCACCCATCTATGGATCCAAGGTAGATAAAATGACAAGACTGGACTGTCCATGACATTGTTAACAAAGTCACAGTCAAGTTTTAACCAAATAAACACAACGTCACTAGACTAGACACATGTATTTTAACCATCTCTCTCTTTTATTGCTGCCAACTCTATGTGTGCTCATAACTGGTTTTAAACCTTCTGCATCTTGCTTGTTCCTTTGCAGATGGATATTTTACAGCCCAGACGAGTTTTCAACTGGGGAATCCTCACGACTGGAGTTTGTTGTGTGATTTTTGGGTAAGTCATCGTCATAACCAGAGAAAAAGAATACGCCCAAATGATAATACTTACTTTTAAAGCTTGTTGAACTTAATGACTGTTCACCAGTCACAAGTACTTATGATATGATGATACTAATCACCAATTTAAATTGTCTTATGAAATGGAAAATGGATTTTTGGATGCTGCTGTTTTTAATGCATTACATTTTCAACTTGATTTATCCGTCATTTCATACATATAAATTTGCACACAGATTTCTGGATTCAATTGAAGGACGTGCTCCGTTCATATGGTCATGTCTCATTGTTCGCGTTGTGGAAGCAATGGGAGATGGTACTTCATCATAATAATCATAACAAACTCAAAATATTATTTTCTTAAAAATTATAACATTTTTCAATGCTAATTCCCCCCCCCCCCCTTAATGATTTTTTGTTTAGCTGCATTCGATACAGCATCTTTCACAATAATCGCAATGGAATTTCCCAACTCGGTCGGCACAAGTTTTGTAAGTGATCATTGTTTAGCGTTTTTTCTTGTCTTTCGTTTCTAAATTTTACAACAGACGCTTGACAAGTTTAAAACATAAAAATAGGCATCTTCAGCTTGAGAATACTGTAAGTAAAAAACAAGTTTTTGTTTTTATTATCTATGTTGAGGTAGGCCATTCTGGAAATTTGGTTTGGACTTGGTCTAATTATTGGTCCTACTTTAGGAGGAGCACTTTATCAGGTTAGCTAATTACACTAATTAGATTAATTTAACAACAACAATGTTACAATTTTTTGTCTTCAGTCTATGAATATAACTATACAGTGTTTCAGAGTACTTATTGAGTACATTGAGTTTTTGCAATAATAAAATGTGGTTACATTTCATGAAAAGATACTCTTGTTCCCTTATAGCTTGGAGGATATCGGTTACCATTTTTTGCAATGGGAGGATTCCTCTTTGTTTCGGCAATAGCCGCGTACTTTTTATTACCTGAACCCAGTCAAAGACACCAACAACAACCAAAAAACAACAACGTGGATGTACCCCGTGAACTTGCAGACGGTAGTGACTCAGGTCCACCTCCTCCTACTGCTAGAGGTGGTCTTCCCATGTTTAGAATGCTTAAAATACCGATAATTGCAATGACGGCGTACAGCATTGTGGCAGCGACGGCTGGTGTTGGGTTTCTCTCGGCTAATTTAGATCTCCATTTGGAACAGGTTTGCTAACCTCATGATTTTGCAAAATTTGCACCCTATTTGCACGGAAATAATAGTATGTGGAGCTGTTGCGTATTTGTATTTATTTTCGCAATTAAAAAACCATGTCAGTTTGGTGACAACACTTACCATTTTTATTGTATATTTTTCAGTTTGAGCTGAACAAGGTGGCAGTTGGTGCCGTCTTTGTAATGAATGGTGGTGTTTATGCAATTACGGCTCCCGCTTGGGGATGGATCTGTGATCACACAAACAGGCAAAAGTTGATCACACTTACAGGTGCCATTTTTACCATTGCGGGATTCATCTTTATCGGACCTATTCCACATTTTCCTCTCGACACGTAAGAAGGCAAACAAGGTCAAATATTTATGGCATGTCCCCTTTGACAAATGATAGCATCCACTCCACACTGCGTGGTGTCATATATTTATGTACCATCAAAATTACGCAAGATTTTGTTTATGTGCGATCCACAGAAGCATACCAATGTCATGCTTTGGACTGGCCTTGTTTGGCTTGGGACTAGCTGCTATACTTGTTTCATCTTTTCTTCAAATTTTAAATGATGCCATGTAAGGTTTCAACACCGTACAAAGTTTCTTTCTCTGCTAAAAATTTATCAATGATACAGATACTTCGTTCGTAGTATGAATATGTGTATTCATGTGTTTTGAATTTTCCTAAATCCTGTATATAATATCAGATCCCACGGGTATCCTGATGACATTTCCACGTACGGTCTTGTCTCCGGTTTGTGGACCTCCATGTCTGCCTTAGGGTACTTTATTGGACCGTCTCTAGGCGGGATATTCGTAGACTGGTACGGATTTCGATGGTCTTCTCTTCTTATAATAGGTGGACAGGTTATCCTGGTATGCATTTTAACAGACATCAATATCATCCGAGCATCTTAATACCCTCAAAGAAAATGTTGGTAGTTTATCAATGTATTATGATTTATTAGATCTTTATGCTATTTGGCTACTATTGTGCACGTCGCCGTCGGGGTGCTCCGCATAATCAGAAAGATCACGAAGAAAGCCAGATTGGAACAGCGAAAAACAATGCAAAAAACCATAATAGTATGAACCCTTCGGAACCCCTTCCTCTCCCCTCGTGTCCACAAAACTCCCCCCAATCTCCGGGAACGGAGAGACGATCAGACGAAAACGAAAGTGTGGTTTCCTCAAATCGCTAGAAAGCAACTTAATGTTACCTCTAGTCTCTGTCCTTCTATTTGTAATTAACCGATCGCCATATTTTTAAGGTGAACTTTATATAAAGTGTAAAGTGTAACGTCAAAATGTACATAACATTCTGTTTTAATTTAACAATGCAATTTTAATCATTTTGGTTTATATTGTTCTAGTATGTCGTAAGAAATCATACCGTTTGGTTCCCAAAGCCTATGTACATACTAAATACCGGAAACTTTTTAATGATACTCATTTAATTTTTCTTTTATTACTTTACAAATGTAATTTTTTAAGTTTTATTATTGCAATTACAAGTTTTTACTGTTAATCGTCTCAAACGTCAAGATTAAAATATTGTTTTAACTGTATTAATTATTATGGTAGCATTTTCCAATGGAATCTTACTTACTTTCTGGTAATTTACTTGCACTAAAACCCTTAAAACCCATGCAATGTGCGTAGAGGAATTTTTAATTTGAGGAACCGTCAATTTGTTTATTGACAATCAGTCTACCCAGCCCAGCATAGAATCAACAGATGGAACTAAAGAAATTGGTTAGGGTTAGAACGTTCCTTTTTGTTTGAAAAAACTCATGATGCTAAGGGATCTTTTATGCACAGATAAAATGGGCAATAGCTAATTATGTGAATAGTGACCAGACAAGTGTAAGGAAGAAACGTAAATGAGCAATACCTTACTTGTTGTTAAGAAATTCGACTGAAATTTTATCTTTAAATCTGCGAAAAAAGCATATTAACGTTCGTATAGCCTACCTATCACAAGCAGTTTCTCTGGTATAATAGGTGTACGATGTATTTTCTGTAAAAACAGTTTCACGGAAAAGTTTTTTAAGCCGGTACGCGGCGTAGATGGATGAAATCAAATTAAATTAAAATTTCGGTAATCATTTATGCTGCTTGACTTTGTAATTCGAATTAATGATTCCACCAACGACCGAACTACATACATTTCGTCAAACCCAATTGTCCGAATTGTATAGGGAATTGGCGAGGGCGATGGCAAGTCTCTCTGTTGTACACTTTTAAACCTCTTTTTAATAATAAATCCTCAAACTAAAAACGATAACGGGTATATGAATATTATGTAAAGCTGAATTTGATACGGCATCTTTTACCAATAGCAATGGACTCGGATTTTGTTAGGTGGCGCATTTTATCATGTTTCTAAATATTAACCTTCGCTAGATAACCATTAGGCTTTGATAGTTAATTATGATTTTTCTTCCGCGTAAAAAGTTTTCTCCTCAATTTCGTCAAGTTCAGATTGGCGCTTTTCGATTACTATTTTTGGTTACAAAAAGGAATGCCCTTTTTATCGTCTATCATCACAAATGTATTTTCTTACCAGAATCCGTGATTCAATGAAAACGTACAAAGTAAATGACGCCACTTCAGCAACAACAGAAGCTAGCAAACATATCAGAGAAACACTTATCAATAGCATCCCCCGAAACGTCGAGTGCTTGTAGCAGCTTTGAAATGGTTGCAGTGGCTGCTTTTATGGCTGCCACGACGGGCGTTGGATTCACTTCCACCAATCAAGAGCACCACTTGGACCAGTTATAGCCCAGCAAGTTCGTCTTCATTATGAACGCAACGGTGGCGTTTATAGGATGACGGCCCACACAGCTCAAACTGGGGATTTGTAATCACACCAACAATCTAAAAATCGTCACTCTTTTTGGTGTCATTTTTGTCATTTCAGGATTAGTTTTCATTGGATCCATTCCCTATTATCCTTATGTCAAGTATGCAGACCATTAAACCTGAAAATTCTATACCTCCGCAAAATTAAACAAAAACTTCACATCAGGTACCTCTTTCCATCACGACTAAGGTAGGTTTACTTGGTCGGGCTGCTTCAATAATTACGTAACCTTTTTTTGGAAATTCTCAGAACATACCTTTGTCATGTTTTGGAACAGCTTCGTTCGGCGTAAGACTAAATGCCACACACTTATCTCATCTCATCCTTCCTTCAAATGCTTCAACTCGTCATGTAAAAGAAATGCATTATATAGCTATCAATTTAGTGAGAATCCTCAGGCTTTACGATGTAAGATTTTGGACATATTGCGAAATAACCGCGTGATGGTCATGCATTATGGCTTGCGTTAATCATACAAACCTCCAGTAATCATGTGTCACGCAAATTATAAAAAATGAAAACAAGCAGTAAAGTTGAAAGTATTTTCTTAAAACTGAGTAGCAATTAGGGGTATGATGTAACATATGCAACACTTGAGGTTTGTTGAGTGACGGGCTATACATGACAGATATAGTTATATTTCACTAGTGTTTTGTTCACACTTCTTTTTGGTCAACTGTGTAACTGATAATGATTTCCGTCTTTAGGATTTACTTTAGTAAGCACGGTTATCCCGATGATATTTCAACGTATATGGCCTTGTTTCCGGTTTGTGACCCTCGATGTCTGCCATGAGGGTATTTTATTGGACCCACTCTCGCCTCGGTGACTAGGGTGTCGACTCATTCAGGGCTGTAGGGATAAGGTAGACAAGGGGGAAACTCCTCTAATCTACGTAATGTCCCATCCCCCCAGCTTCTACTGTCATAGACTCATTTGGATTTAGATGGTCTTACGTTTTCATCATTGGAGATTGGAGGACAAGTTTCTTTGGCGAGTAAAATAAAGGGATACTTTAAATATCCCTAACATTACTTACGACAAAATCACAGAAATTTTCAGGTTTTAGCCAGAAACTGTAACTTTGCTGACAAAACAAGACTTTCCTAAGTATGAAGCGTCATCATGCAATAGGTCGAACTTGATTATCAAGTACAACTTGTCATGGAAGTTATGCTTGATGCTACATAACTACTATACTAACTGAGACTCATTTGGATTTAGATGGTCTTACGTTTTCATCATTGGGGATTGGAGGACAAGTTTCTTTGGTGAGTAAAATAAAGGGATACTCAAGGAGTTTACATGAAATTACACTATCATGGTAACAATAGCCCATTCAACATTGCATTTATGATAGTGTAATTTCATGTAAACTCCTTGGGGATACTTTAAATATCCCTAACATTACTTACGACAAAATCACAGAAATTTTCAGGTTTTAGCCAGAAACTACAACTTTGCTGACAAAACAAGACTTTCCTAAGTATGAAGCGTCATCATGCAATAGGTCAAACTTGATTATCAAGTACAACTTGTCATGGAAGTTATGCTTGATGCTACATAACTACTATACTAACTGAGTACGTCTCTTCTACAGATTATCATGCTTTCTGTCCACTACTTCACAAGACCAGCAGGTGGTGACAAAAACCTGCTCAAATGAATAAGCCGTTTGGATTTTGGTGTAACCAAAAACTATCATTATTATTAACTTTCGTATGCGAAGCATTGGGACAAAAGTTATTGGTTTTATCATCCTGTCTCTGTGTTAGTCTGTAAAAACTACTCCTCCTAAAATTCTGTCCACTACTTCACAAGACCAGCAGGTGGTGACAAAAACCTGCTCAAATGAACAAGCCGTTTGGATTTTGGTGTAACCAAAAACTGTCATCATTATTATTAACTTTCGTATGCGAAGCATTGGGACAAAAGTTATTGGTTTTATCATCCTGTCTCTGTGTTAGTCTGTAAAAACTACTCCTCCTAAACACCCTCAATCAATTGACTCCAAACTTGTCATACATGTTTTATAGGTCAATAGTTATTCTGACGCTGATTTGAACCAAATCGGACAACGGCAACCGTTAGAAACCGTTACAACTACAAAAATTTTAAATAGCAGAATAGGGCATGCAATATACCATTCGACTCGTCTCAGCATAAAAAACAAATTTGTGACACATTTTGGGCCAAATTTCGCAACGGCAACCGTTAGAAACCGTTATCTGCTATTTTTTATGCACGCAATATATCATTAGAGTCGTCTATCCTAACCAAACGCATGGCATACAAAAGTTTTCTTTACTGCTTACAGCAGTTTTGTTTGTTATTATTATGTTTTAAGTAACAACACCAACTGCAACTGCGTAATGCCTTGTACTTGTATTTAACTTTTAAATGCCCAGACTAGTTTCACTATAGCTATTCTAAACCGTCCAGTCCGTCTCTGTAAAATGTAAAATGTTCTTTAACAAGTAAGGAAAATTAGGAAATACTAGTCAAAATAGTTTTCGTTTTTAGTAAGGGCAGAGTTAAATTTATGCATTTTACGATTTTTACGTAGTAATGATTAACGAGGCTGTTTAAGCATTTCATGCTCATGTTCAAGAGTTACAGAGTTACAATGGGGTATTTTTGATATTTATAAAATTCATCCATTGTAAAAATTGTGTGCATCGTAAAACTCAAGGTTGTTAAATTTTACATGGAGACGCATTAATAGAGAAACGAAGCTTATACTTATAAGTATAAGCTTCGTTTCTCTATTGTTTATGTAAAATTTAACAACCTTGGTAAAACTTGCCTGTCCTGTCTTGTTTGTTCATATTAAACAAAGCTGTTTTCAAAAAATAAGGAAAAATGTTGATTAGTTTATAATAAGCGTGTACCAACAGAACTATCATAAGACATGATATAATATAATACATATTATGTAAGAAAGATTGTGTATAATGCATTTTTTATAAAAACTGGTAATAATATATACCTTTCCAACACTCACAAAATTCAACTTTAAAAATGTTTCATTTTCTCTATTTTTAAGTAATTATCCAAATCGTAAATTACAACACAGCACAGGCGATTTAATCTTCAATAGTATAAAACATTCACAATAAATAGCAAAATCACTGACAATTTTAATTTTCGCCAGATTCTTCAATCTTCTTCTCGAATGATGCCCAGTCTCGTTGCCACAAGTTTAACAGAGCTGATAACTTCCTCTTGCACCAGGTTAAAGCTCATTGCCAGCAGTGAGATCCCAAAGAGAAGATACAACGAACACAACGCAATGCTTACCTGTGAACATTATTAGCACACACACGCACATTAAATTAAAATTTAAAATAAATAAATTCAATGTAATAAGTAATAACTAGCGCGAATAACTAGCACAATTTGACGATATACATCCTCCTCATATTTTCATGAACCATTTTATCATTTTTTACCTGAGATGAATCATGTTGTTTTTCGGGATGTCATCACTTCCGTATACTATGTAGTCTTCCACAACTTCATCTTCCCAATAGTCTCCACCTCCAGTTACCTACATGAATATATCAATAGATACACACATCCATATAACATACCAAAGAACGATCCATTTCATTTGTAGATATACATTCTCACGGTATGAAAAAAACCGTACGTCTCCTGTTTAAAAACATTCTTCCGTTTTTTAAAAGCCATGATTTTAATTCATTTCATTCATTCATCTGCACACCTGCACTACTTATTTTTTAATCTGCAAAATCTACAATAATTGTGATACAGTTAGCTATGTGGCCGGTATTTCAAACATCATAAAAATGTTTGTCCCTTTTGTTTTCATTATCATACGGATGCTTCATGGTAATTATAAAGGCGTTACATTGCATTACGTACTTTTACACTGTCAAGTGCATTGCATCTCTGTACTCTGTACTACACTTGTATCATCTCATATCTCGTCAAAGTATCCATATTAAATTGTGTACACGTTACAGAGTCACAGAATAGCTATCGTCTCAATTTTCCCGTGATATAAATTGAATGCTCGCTTTTTCAAGGGATTCGCATGTAGTCACTTTTTCGGTAATGTAGTAGATACCCAATCATGCCATTCAATAAGATTCGCTCTTTGTTCACCGTGCATACCCTCAGAAAGCGGCTTATAAACTGGTTCTAGTAAAATGGCTTGGTTAATAAATCTACATCGAACGCACTCGGGGTACACAGAAAACTACACCACGAACGACACAGTAGTAGCAACAGTAGTATAACTATTATCATATTTATAATGGGCATATAGATGTTCTCGTTTACTTGGTAAAGCGAAAGCGGACCAGCATTTTTTGGCTTGAGTTTAAGTTTAAGAAGCCGCATCAACATAATAACTGCAACAGGTTCATAGCCGCAGCACTGTCAGAGGAATTCCCATCTTACGACAAAGCTGACATAAGCCTTTCAAACACTTTTCTACTACTTTGTCTTTTGAATCATTTCATCAACGAACTTAACTAGTTAACATGAACACAGGCATCCTCATCATCATCATCGGATCATTATCTGTAGAGTAGTAGCATCATCATCATACAATCGTAGCTGTTGTGTAGGTATGTATGTATATACATTTGTAAAATGTAACCCGTGGAAAATTGGATGCTAAAAAGTGAACATGTGGGGAACGAACAGGGCGAGAGAAGCAGCAGATGCTTTTTCATAAAATCTCAGTTTGGTTAACGTTGATTTGCTTGCAGGAAAAAATACTTTTTTTCCCGATACTACAGACAGCAAACTCAAGACAAAGCGCAGTAACAAACCAGGGTATTAAAGTTATGGGGAGAGAGAGAGAGATGAGCTACTCTATACAAAGAAGGAAGATCAAGTTAACAGGCGATTAGTATATATGAACCGTGTAGTCGTCCTATAAAGAGCAAAAGAGCCAAGGGTGCATTTTTTCTGTACTTTGAATGAATCAATCAAGTGCAAATTTTCTTGGTATAAGTATGTATGTATATGTGATACCGATACGTATGCATTATTAAAATATACTGGTTTTTTCTGTTACGTTTACGAGCCCACGAGACTGGTCCACACAGTACTGGGCCAATTTCAATTTCTCAGAATGAATTGACTACGGCTTTTCTAACTGCCCATCACTTTGCTTTAATTTGTTCTTTGTGGTGAGGTGACGATGATGATGATGACGACGGCAACGATGCTGCTGATCAAAATTATCCTCGTATTATCACTATTTTGCTAGTCGGTCGGAGAAGACAGCTTGCCACACAAGGTTATCTGTACACGGAACCGCAACTGGCGCGCAGAAAAACTGTTGCTTGTAGCGCTGTATTTTAACAACATATTTAGAGTGTTTGTGTAAAGATTACGATAGGATAATATTTAAAGCAGTGATTAAAAATAAAAATATAAATTGTGACTTTGTGACCCAGTTTGGTAAAATGGTAGTGCAAGAAAGTGGTTCTGGGGTGGATGAGGACAACCCAAGAATAGCATCTGAAGCCCCTGCTGTGCTTACACCTGCAGAAGAGCTAATGATTGGCAATGGTAGGGATATTGAAAGTGGTAAAATGTCTACTGGGGTGCCGCCGATGGAATCCCCGGAGGTGAAAAGAGCAACAGACAAAATTGTGTCCAATGCGGTATCCATTGATGTGATAGTTCCTGCCACGCCGATGGAATCCCCGGAGGTGAAAAGAGCAACAGACAAAATTGTGTCCAATGCGGTATCCATTGATGTGATAGTTCCTGATTCTCGAAAGTATACTCAAAATGGAGTTGACCCCGAGAATGGTTGTGGGGATCTGGGAAAATCCGAAACGGGCAAGGTTGCAGGGAGTGGAAATGTGTTCACACGATTTTTTCATAGAATTATGGCTGGACGTTCACAAAGCCAGATTGCAATTTTGTGTATATTCCCACTTGTACAATTCTGCGCTGGTGGCGTCATTTCCATACAGGGTCCCTTCTTCCCCCAAGTGGTACGTTCCCCGATGGGGGTATAATTTCAAAGAGATTTTACTTTGATAAGCATAAACAAATTAAATAAAAATCTGAATGTGTAATTTTGTGTATTTTCAGGCTCGGGATAAAGGTGCTTCATCATTTGAGTCTGGGTTGGTTTTGGGTTGCTTTGAGTTGGTCGTGTTTGTAATGGCTCCCATTTACGGGTCAAACATGGGGAAACTAGGACCTAATAGGTTGTTTAATTACGGCATATTTACAACCAGCTTGTGCTGCTTCATTTTCGGGTACGTTTGACCAATTTGCTATTTTATTGTTCACCTCAATTAAGGCGGTTTGAATTGGAATTTGTTCAAGTCTGACTTTATGTCAAAATAATAATTTGTTATGATGATGACTCACGCAGATTCTTACATCACGTGCCTGAACGAGTAGGTTTCATTACGCTGTCGTTGATCGTCAGAATCATAGAGGCAATCGGTAAGAGAGAAAAAATTTGTCCATAACATACTAAACAAAATATTGAATATGTATTTCCCCTAATGTTTATGTGGTCAAACACAAAAACTGAGGTTTATAATTTGTGAACCACGGAATCCACAAAAGGCATGTCAATTATTTTTCTTAATATTGGTTTTGTGTAGGTGACGCTGCTTTTGTCACTGCCTCATTTTCCATTATTGCCGCCGAGTTTCCGGACAGTGTCTCAACAACTTTTGTAAGTCAATTTGTATTCGTATTGCTTATTACTATTACTGTACAGGCCTGAATGGCACTGCCAATAAAATGCAATTGAGTCATATTACATGTTTTAATTGGTTGTGATTTAATGACGACTTTTAAACAGGCAATGATGGAAACATTTTATGGCCTTGGCATGATCGCGGGACCAACTGTTGGTGGCGCTTTGTACGAGGTAACGATTACATACAAACATGGATAATAACATAGTCAATTAAAATTAATTTTTAACTTAAAATTTGTAAGTTAATGAATCTCTATACATTTTGGAGGAATGAACTGAAACGACGGCGTGTTCAATTGAAAATGACACTAAAAATTTCATTGACTAGTTGTAATTTAAAATGAATTATGACATTTTTTTATTAGTTGGCTGGATTTACACTCCCGTTTGCTTTCATGGGCGTGTGTCTGTTTATTTGTGCCATTGCCACGTACATTTACATTACCAAGGTCTCGACCAATGCCAGGGACAAAGTTGTGGCCAACAGTGGTTTTGACATGTTTAGAATGCTCAAGATCCCTGCCATTGCGCTTACAGCGTATGGCACATTTGCAGCAGCCACTGGAATCGGATTCTTAACCAATAACTTGGAGTACCACTTGGAGCAATTTGGACTAAACAAATTCCAAGTTGGATGTATCTTCATGCTAAATGGCGGTGTCTACGCGCTGTCTGCCCCACTGTGGGGAAAGCTGTGTGATAAATCGAGTCAGCTTAAAGTGTTTTCAATGACTGGTGCAGTGCTGACGATTTTTGGGTTTGCTTTAATTGGACCACTTCCATTTTTCCCCGGTTGGACGCCGTAAGTTTCTCCAAATAAAAAAATGCTACATACTAAAATTGCTACGTAATTTTAAAGATGAAAAAGGAGTACCGAAATTATACTTGAAAAAATGACCGCTTTTTTCAGGAGCATTCTGGTAGTTTGTATTGGACTAATATTATTCGGTTTCGGATTGGGCTCTACTCTGGTGTCAGCGTTCACACAGTTTTTACACGATGCTATGTAAGCGACAATGCCAATATATGTCTTTAATAGCGTTTCCGTCTTCAGCTTAACAAGCGGTATATTAATTCCTCTGATTTTTAAATAATTGTGATCAAAGGGCCAATGGTCACGCGGACAATGTAACCACGTACGGTTTGGTGTCAGGGTTATGGACTTCAATGGCAGCGCTAGGATTTTGTGTGGGTCCAACTTTTGGTGGGGTCTTGAATGATCTAGTCCAATTTAGATGGGCCACGCTCTTTATCATTTTGGAACATCTTCTTTTGGTACCCATTTAAATGATCTTACGTATCAAATCGTGACGTGAATACAATAACGACAGTACAGAGTAATTAATATTCCTTGCCATTCTCAGGTCGCCCTACTGATTCGTTTCTTCGTCCGACAACGTAAAACTCCCTCTCCAGACGAATCCGCAACAAAAGACAATATGGAAGACATCGTTATCACATACGCTTTGAAAATGAACACTCCAAAACCACATGCTCGGAAAAGAAGTTCCAACAACTTAAAAACGCTGGCTAATGAAGACAGCAATGCTAATGGCATTTCTGCTGTCAGTTCAGTAAATGAGCCTGTCAGTAAGCCTGTTGTTGATAATGCTACATCATCAGTGGTACCAACTTCTAATGGTCGTGCCTCTGCCGATGTCGACAGTGCCAACAAAGCTGCGCACAGTACCGAGGGGTCAGATGGCCCACCGGGAGAACCAACAACAGCGGTAAAACCATCACACGCCCCAGAACCCTTGCTTGACAATGCTACCTCGGTTTCAAAGGAAGAAACTTCCGGTAGCAGTGAAACCAGGAAAGATGGATTGGATAACCCCAACTTTGTTGGTGATTCATA
>JAHZNB010003416.1:2485-13776 GCA_027744295.1 Callyntrura guangdongensis
TTTTTTTGCTGCTGCGATCTTAATAGAATTTCTAGAATTTTGTAACAGCAACCAGATTTTCGCTGCAGAAAAAAAGCCACAAGATTAGGGTAGTAGTACAAGTTTTGGTAGTGTGCCCACCGGCTTTATAATTGACAATAAAATCTATCTCTGAGCAAAAGACCTACACAATCATCACAAGTGCAGCAAAGCAAATGGTACATTTTTGAAGAAAAAACAATGCCATCTGACAAAATTTTATATTTGCCAGAAAATGCATATTGAATTCGTCAACCGTGTGTGCGGTGTAGTTGTCCCAATAGTCAGAAAAAATTCTACAACTTATTTCCCTCCATCTCTCTTCCTCAAAATGAAGAGGCAAAAATCAAACTAAAAATAGTTACATGCATGCAACAAAACTGCATTCTTCTACCTTTTTTATAGCCTATTACTTTTTTACATACATTTTCGTGTTTAATAATATGAAGGGGAGGGGGGAGTATAAAAGCAGCAACAACGGAATATTGCAAGAAAACCGTTTAATGGTTTTGCTTTGAGGTTGTTTTTGTTGCCTGATAAGTTCACCATTCAACAAGAATATTGCAAGAAAACCGTTTAATGGTTTTGCTTTGAGGTTGTTTTTGTTGCCTGATAAGTTCACCACTCATCATGACCGTGGTGATGATGATGAAGATCGTGCTTCTGATGACATGGCTTGCCAGTAAAAATGAAGAACACTCAGGTTGCATAGTAATAACCAAGAGTATATAGAAAAGTGCAAAAATATGATATGAAGACTCTCACTCGCTGAGATTGTTGCATTTTGTCTACCCTATCATCATTGTTGTAGATTGTTAAAAAAGACACAAATAGTACCAAACAATGTGTAACTTTTTTTTAAAAAAAAGTAAAAATAAGCAATACAGTTTCGAGTTCCTTCTTCCTTTCGTATTTTTAGCAGTTAGTAGAAGTACATACACGTAGGAATTTATATACTGTAGTATCACGATACACTCCTTCCTAAACTTGACACATGCAGT
Source organism: Callyntrura guangdongensis (assembly GCA_027744295.1). Classification (NCBI taxonomy): domain Eukaryota; kingdom Metazoa; phylum Arthropoda; class Collembola; order Entomobryomorpha; family Paronellidae; genus Callyntrura; species Callyntrura guangdongensis. Next base: position 3,505 of record JAHZNB010003416.1, read on the forward strand.
CGTTGTACAACGTTACTACTAATAATAATAGTACTAAATAATGAATGATGATGATACATGCCTATGTAACAAAATTATATAAAGGGGATTTTAAGACAAACTGTTACTGTTCTTTTTTACGTGTACAGTTTTCCGTCGTAATTGTGATATTATCCCCCCCCCCCCAACACACACACTCCACTTTTGGGCTTGAAAAATTAACCAATTAGCTGAACGAAACCACTAAAAAATATTTTAATGCAAATGCACACTGTGGCAAGCAGCAACAGGACCAAAAGTGCTACTCTCTGGCTGGCATTTTGACTGTTTCACAGGCTAACCTTTCTGCATTCGAGTAATCTCTCTACCTTCCTCCCTACTAATGCGTGTGCTTTTATGCTTTTCTCACGTTATCAAAAGATTATCATAATTATGCATCTCTTTTAAAGAATTTTAACTCAGAGTACACATTACTCCGTATAGATTGTTACATTGTTGCAGTTGGTTTGCTCTCCTCACACGAAGCCAAAGGGCAGAGAGACCAGGGGATTTGCTAACTTTGGATTGTAACAAACTTTGCATTATTCTTATTGCGGCTCTTGTAAGTTGTAAGTGGTAAAATAGCCTGGTGTTTGTGCAGTGCTACGCTGCTGTGTGCGCTGATTGCACTCAATGCACCGCTGCCAAACATTATTGTTGCACTCTCTCGTGCTCAAAACACACACACACACAACAACGTACTGTTATTCTAATACGTTTTTTGGTATGGTCACTTCAAGGATGGATGGATGGCCAGGTATTATGCAGGAATTTAAAAAGTGCCAGCTTTTAAAATATCCTACTATCATTAACTGTTAGTATTATCATAATATTGTTTTTGTTTTGTTATAACGATTATTGATATTGTAAGGAAGGTTAAGTAAAATGTGGTAACGGCAAAACAAGAACAGCAGAGCCGAGCAAAGTATTACCTGCTAACGTAAAACTACTACTCACACTACAATACCTACTTGACAGAAAAAGGAAAGTTTTGAAATACGAGCCAAGTCCAAGAGTTGTAAAAAATTATACATATTCTCATTAAAGTTATGTTATGATACTAATGTGTGTGTGTACGTTATTGATAGCCAGTCACCATCACCACCGCTCCATTATCATAAAAAACCACTACCGCAACAGCATTACCTAAAGAAACTATTGTTTTATGGCGAGCACACAGGAAGACAAAATGTAAATTTCAAAAATGTACCTATGTAATGTGTACCTTGACTTTTTTCTGGTTGAGATACTCAAAAATTAGCAAGTTGAATTAGTTGATTGTAAGGCGACCAAGAAAAATGGACAGATGAATCAGATGATGGAGGTACAGAAATAGAGAGAGAGAGATGAAAGGTAGAAGCGAGAGAGGGAGGAAGTAAACGTTTGCTTGTTTTTAAATACATTTTTTCGTTACTAGTTCAGTCGACAGAAGATTTCCTTGTGTAAATTCATTTCTGAACAAAGACTACACATGTACAACACAGGTGGTAGAGTAGAGAAGGCAACCGATAAGATTGGTACCTGACCGGTGAAGACCGGTGTTAATGATGCAATAATAAATCTAGCCAAACATAGTATTAATATTAAATGGAGATGCTTTTCTCCTGGAACCTGTCTACAAAGAAGAGTGAATGGAAGTATCTTCGTTATAGCGTCACTATAAACGTGCCTATACTGTCCTGCACCGTATAGTAAGTAAATCAGTAAATCATTGATCAAAAGACGGGAAATTGAGTCAGAGATGGGGGTAATGTAACGCCAAATGTTTTCGTTGATGAGTCTTTTTTGTGGGGATAGACTGCCTTAGTAACTAAATATTTTTAAATGGTAGATTGCCAAGTTAACTTGTGAAATAGCCGTTTAATTATAAAATCGCAGGAGAGAGAAAAACAAACAAATAAAAAGACAGAACACTTACGATGCATTGTTTGTACAAGAAATGTCCCATGTCGTAGGATCCTGTTCGGGAAAAACAAAAAAAAAATACAATAAGTAGTTAATAAAATCTGTTAAAAAGTTATTTGAAGAAAAAAGTTGTTAGAATAACCCGTATATAATATGTGATATTTTATAAGGTGAACAGAGAAAACACACAATTGGACAAAGTCTTTGCACAATACTGTACCAATTTTTACAGAAAATGTGCAATAATGTTATCATGTTCATTCATGGTTACATGCATTATTGTCGAGGGTGTGTATGTAATGCACTTGCACTTTAGAAGAGTTGGATAATAATGTCGATTACCACGATACCACTTGCAAGAAGTACAAAGGAACATGATGATGGGGAAACCTTTTTCAAGGTAAAATCTCACTGTGGTAAAATACAAGGAACTGGCGAGGTTTTTTCTTATCAGCAAAAATGGACCTTAAAAAGTTCTCCTGACTTTTGATTTGTTTAATAGCAGACAGCCATTGGCTGTATATTACTATAATATGCAGTCAGTCAAGCCAAGCCACTTGGCGGGGTTGGTGATATTGACTTAAACCACGGCCTGTCTCACTGTCGCAGCTAATAATAGTAGATTGATGAGAAACGAAGGACAGGACAACTGATATTTCTGATGTACAAATTAAAAACAGACGTTGCATTACATACAGTACAATACGACGACCGACAATCCAATTCTGAGCATGTCCATGGTCCATTTAAATTTAAATTGACGAAAAAAGTAAAAAAGAAAGAGGAGGCGAGGGGAAGACTTTTTGATCTTTTAAAGTGGATTATATAATTTGTATAGAGATGTTTCAAGGGGAACTAAATGCAATTGCAATTATTATTATAAATCTTGAATATGTATCCAAACAAGACTTACCGTCGGTTACAATGGCAAATGAGTGTCCAAATTCTTGATTGTTCAACGCGATCCCGTAAGACTTTAACCAAGCTTCAAAACGACGCAGCACTGCGGGAAAGGTTGGTGCCTTTTTTACCATGCTCTGGAATTTCAAAAGAAAAAAACATCATAAATCACATAGGAATTTCAATAAATCCCTTATACATTCGCTCATTAAAAAAGTACATTGCTGGGTTTAAACGAAAACGAAACGGTAATTTTTGTTCTGTAGTTAAGTACACACATTCATGTTTATGTGTGTAAATACATACAATAAAACAAGCCAAAGGCCTCCTCTATTACAAGTGGCTAGAGAGGTTTTTCAAGAGAGGTGCGAAAACTTGAGGAACAGCATATACGTTAACAAGGTTATTTTTATGGGGCGCTATACAAACCCATTTCTAATTGCTCATCAGTAAGTCTAATTATTCCTAATTTATTGCTCCTAATTCAGCTCATAGTAACAAACAGGACAATTAATTTTCACTTTTGTAATGTCTGAATTTGTTATTGGTGACATTGTCATCATCGTCGTTACGACAAAAAAAAGTACTCATCGAAAGGGGGATGTGTGCCGAGGTACAAGCAACCGAGGTAATTAAAAATTTCCCTCTTTATATTTTGTATTAACCTTATTATTGTTTAAGTGTGGTTAAACTTCACTTCTGCCCTGGGCAGTGCATGTAATGGAATAACCAATCCCCGTCATACTCCCCTGGGGGAATTACCGCTATAATTAGTACAGAGTACAGTATGGTTTTGACTGCTGTGTAAATGACTGACCACAAACTGAAGAGCGAGAGATGGAGATTTAGAAGGAAAGAGAAAAAATGCTCCATTTATTTAATAGACCTCCATTACTTGTACTTTTAGTGTACAAACACAAACCCATGTGCCCATAAACACACACTGCACCACCGCAATAAATGCATGTGAAACTTTTCAATGCAAGTGACTGTTGTAATGAGGATAAAAACGCCAGTGCGAGAATGACACGGTTGAACTGTTAAGAAAATGAAGATGAGCCTTTTCCCCTCATTTACACATGTGCATGCAACTGCATAATAATGGTCATTGTTGTACGTTATCATCACATCATCAACTTTGCTGCAGGAGTAATCTACAAGAAATACGTATAACGGGTTTGTTGCACATGCAACAAAAAGACAGTTGACAGGAGGACCATTACTCGTTTTGTCCTTCTGCAACGAAATGACCATACAAGTACACACACACACACACACACTTACGGTCATGACATGTAGTACACACACTAATAAAATGCAACTTTCAAAAGTACTCTACGCTACGCCCCAAACAACATGTAGGTTTTACTATTATTATTGTTGTTATTATTATGACAGATCCTCCCCTATCCCCCCTCTCGTCATTTGTATTTGTGTTTCTTCTACTAATATGTCACTCCATTGAGATGGGAGGGGGATAAAGTGTGAATGATTTTATTTAAACCCAGAATAGTTAGAGGAGGAAACAAGTGGTAGGAATAAGAGTAAAATTACATTGGTTCTGTTTCTGTACTATGATTCTCTAGACAACTAGCATTAATTTCTCTGTCTCTCTCCTTTTGGTTGGTTTTGGTTTACTTATTTTATTTTAAATAATTTTTATACAAATATAATGGAACTATTAATATGGCCGATGTAGGTTTTACTATTATTATTGTTGTTATTATTATGACAGATCCTCCCCTATCCCCCCTCTCGTCATTTGTATTTGTGTTTCTCCTACTAATATGTCACTTCATTGAGATGGGAGGGGGATAAAGTGTGAATGATTTTATTTAAACCCAGAATAGTTAGAGGAGGAAACAAGAGGTAGGAATAAGAGTAAAATTACATTGGTTCTGTACTATGATTCTCTAGACAACTAGCATCTTAATTCTCTGTCTCTCTCCTTTTGGTTGGTTTTGGTTTACTTATTTTATTTTAAATAATTTTTATACAAATATAATGGAACTATTAATATGGCCGTCCCCACCACTACCAACGAGGATATGGACCTTTCTAAAGAGGAAAATGTATACCCTACATCAAATATGTGGATTAGTTGGATTGCTTTGAGAATTTAGAAGATTACGTTGATAATGATCGTCATACATTTATTTCTCTGGTTGTTCTGCTCAAATAGGCGTGTGTTGTTGGTGTGTGTGTGTGTGTTTAAAGAAAATTAATGTGAATGAAAGAAAAGTTAAAAGTGGAGGACAATATGAGGAGGATGTACAGCAAAGTACCCATTTGTTCGTGTACAACGCGTTTACCTGCACAACCTATTTTACTTTAGCTTTGTCATGTCATGTTTTTCTAACAATATGGAGCAGCAGCCAAGTAGCATCATACTACGATAATAATAATAATAATAAGAGTAAGTACACGTAGGCTAGGTACACTCTGTCTGCCGGTCGTACAAACAATGCCAACGTTTTGTTCAAGTAATTTACCCCAATAATAATATTTGTATTGCTCTTCTTTTGCTGCTGCAGCTTAACTCCTTTACTAATTTTCTTCGTCATCATCAGGATGTGCTTGCTCTCCTTCTTCACTCTAATTTTCTCATTTTCTCCCTTTTCCTCTACTCTCATTTCATTTTCTCAACAAAGTTTACGAGACTTCTCAACAACTATCATGCGATCAGTGGGCTAGAACATCGTCGTGATCATCATCGCTATCGTCGTCGTCGGTATCAAGAACACTATGATGATGACAACGACGAGAGAGGTTCACACTCTATGACCATTAACTAACTACCTACTACCTATATCACCATTTCGTTGTGGTGTGAAAAGAGGTGGTAAGGGTAAATTGACAAACATCTTCATGAACAACAGTAACGACAACAAAAACCACCACCAAAAAAAAGTTGCTCACTCTCACTCACAATTCACTCCTTTGGTTGAGGCTTTGTAGCGTAATTTCATAAAATGGAAGTTTACAGGTAATCAGTTAAAACAACCTACTTTTCATACCCTAAAACCGTTACAGATTTAACTGTCTTGAAAGGATAGTCCATATAACAAAATAAGATTCCATGTGCATACGAAAACATCTTCACCTCAGAACAGCATTAGAGCACTAGGCTAAATAAATTTCTTTCGATATTGCGTAAGAGTATATTTTTAACCAGTCAAAAAAATCGTCATAGTCATAACTAATATATCTTTAATGTTTTTAATTTTTTGAGATTGAGGAAAGTAGTTCCAAGTTAAATACACAGCAGCTGAAGAAGACTCAAATAATGATTTTTGTTGTTTTGGAACAACCACTTTCACTATTTGCCACCTTACTATTTATAAACCATTACTTAAATTGCTTGTCATTTTCCTTTTTTCCAAACAAATTTTACAAGAGATAATTTTCTCCTAATTATAATTTTTAACACTTCGATTTTCGTAAAAAATAGATTTTTAATAAAAAAAAAATTTAAATAAACTTTTTAGTTTTACTCTTTCCCGAAAAGTAAATATATAAAAACCTATTCATCGTATAAGACTTATAAAACCTATAAGGGATTTTCTATCTCATGGTTGTCGTTTAGCGCAAATTGTCTTTCAGAAAGCATTTCAGACTACAAAATATTTTGCAAGCTTCTGTGAACTGTAACTTGCTTTCCTCTCCCTGTCTAATGAAACATGCTGGCATTACTAGTAATCACACGCCTTATGCGCATGCTTGAAAGATTTTTCCGTTAAAATAGTAGGTACCCTGCAGGGAGAGGAAAAATCCGTATAATTCTGCTTTCCTATCACTCCAAAAAATTACCACTTATATTTAATATCCCCGTGCACATACAAATTATATTGACACTCTTGCTGCTGTTAGCAAACACACGCTTGCAATTGTAATAGACCCGGCCAACCTATCAACTATTTATGATTCATTGTTGAGAGCATGTTAGTAGGTAATATATTTTATCCACAATAACTTAATATTTCTCGACCTACCTGAGTGATTCCCGTCAGACAAGTGCAAAAGTCGCTCAAGATAGGTTCCTCTATAGGTTTAACAATGCTGTTAAAAATTCCTTCCACTTCCATTGTCCGAACATTTACCAGGATGGCGGGAAACTGGATAATTTCCGGCCGTTCATGCCGGATCGGTCTGGGATTGTCGTTGCGGGTATTATCACAGGTTGCTTCAAAGTCGATGACAACCAAGTAGTCATAGTACGTGTAGTATGTACACGTTGGCTGACGAGGGTAAAAGTAGTCCACATACTTACTCATGATGACGCTGTTATTGTCAATAGAATTGTCGTCAATGATGCCACTGCTATTGTTGCTGGGGCTTGTTGGGGCTGCTGTTGTAGGTGTCGTTGTTGATGCTGATACAACAATGGAGATTTGGGGTGACGGTCGCTACTCCACATTTGCCCAAATGATTTATGCGCAATCTTCAACTTTAATGATGATGAGAGATTTTAACCTCAATCTCTCTCCGTCCAGAGCTCCGTCTTTTCTTCTTTCTATTCCCCTTTTCACTCAAAGTCTCTAAACCTTGGCTAAACTAACCAAAAAATATATCTGTTAATTAGCATCACAAAAATAATCCAAAAATAATGCCAGCCCTTTAAACTCCTTTATTCTAACTAGCCACGTATTTCTCTTCTTTTTCTTCTTGGTCGTTTACGTCTGTCTGCAGATCGGGAGCACTGTCGACCAAGTACCAAGCTCGATGTTGCTGATGCGGATAATAATGATAGCCTGCTATTAATGCCACTTTGTTCTTTTTTCTTATCCAACAAGTGTGCATGATAAAATGAAAAAAACAGCGTTTTAGGTAAAAACCACGTGCGCTCTTCCATGAAAGGAAACTACTAAACTGGAACAAAAAAGCTTTTGGGATGTCCTCTTTGCAGTTGCTCCTGATGATGACGATGATGACTCTCGGTGGTGTTATATTTTATACAGAATGAATGTACTTTTTTTTCTCTTGTCTCTTTTACAGTATTTACCACCACTGTCCACACAGGCACGACAAATGCACCACTCTCCGTGCACAACAGTCAATTACCAAAGTTTAACTACATGCGCAACGACCATATATACATAATATGACCCACACAAACTCTCCTCAACGTAGACATACACACACTTGGAGTATAAAAGACGCACTATGTGGTAATGGCTATTACGTCAGATTTTTTCGAGAAAATCGTATCACCATAATAATATGCTGTACTACAATGCAATGATGCAAACTTGGTAATATTGATGATGATGATGATGATGACTCATGAACGTCACGTTGCTCTTGGTCTTCACTGAAAAAAAAGAAAGATTTTTTTTTTTTGCTTTTTTAGTGTCTTGGTCTCAATTTATGTTTAATCTAATTATCACGTATCAGTTTTTATCACTACTTTGCTCTATTAAATGGTTTCGATAAAGAACAATAGGAAAAAATTGAAACCTTTTATGTTCCGATCAAACAACAAGTTCACATTCACATACTATTTTATATTTTTTCTTTGTCTCTATTTGGGGAAAAATGAAGCTTTGTGCTGCTTCGAGTCTCTCCTCTTATCTGTCGTCGAAATTGTCAGTGAACCGCAAGTTGTTTTTTGTACAGACAAAGACGAACTGCGGTAGGAGAATGATAAGAAGCAGCAACAAAATAGCAGTTGGACGGGAAAATGAGCTTTCTGCTGAATGCTGTTGTAGAAAATGACGGAGCGGTATTTTTACGTGTACACAGACGTGTTACTCTTCTGATGCTCGTGGTATGAGTGTACATGGTTAGCAGTATGTACGTATGACTCATTGGTTTTCTAGCAGTCGCAATGTTTGTGAGAAAAGAAGGCAATGTACACGTAAACGTAGTACGTAACGTACTTTTACCAATAGCAATAATATCCTCCCTCACCCGTGCAAATAATGCGATGATAAATAGGAACATGCCGCGAGAGAGAGAGAGAGAGACGAAAGACGAAAACGGGCCACGGCATATTGCCCAGCAAGGAGTGAATTTGGATTAAGAGGAGAAAAAAGTTGATATCTAAATGGGAATAGATGCACGCTGCTAACAAATACTTGGAATTTTTGGGTAGACTGGCATTCAACGCTCTGTTGTGTAGTGACAGCGATGCGTCATAGACATAAAAAAATAAAATTCTAATAATATTAGGAAGGCACAACTGGAAACAAGAGGAATCTAGTTTCGGAATGTTTTTTGGGTCTTGTCAATCGGGGACTTTTTCTTATTGGTAGGGAAAGTTGAATGACAAAGAAAAAATAAAATGTTGTTGTTGTTGTGACGGAACAAAGGAATTGACGGTTTTCTGTTGCTACCTGGACAGCTTTAAAAACTTTTGAAATATTTCTTGGCGAAATAATGGAGAGGTAAAGGGCACAAACAAAGACCAAAAAGATTAAAGATAAATAAAAAAATAAAGAATGGCATATAATTATTTTGCAAACACTCACTCAAAAAGGTAACTCAATTACTCTGTATATTTTTAACCGGGTTTACAGAGGATGACGATGATGAAGCGAGTCGCTGTCGCTGTAGACGTAATTGTCACGAATGCTGACGTCGCTGCTGGTTGATATTTTGACTTTTCTTTCAAGATTACAGATGTGTTTATGTATATTATTGTTATCATTATTATTATTATAGAGGAGAAGAAGAAAAACTTTGAAAGAGTTTAAATGTTTTCGTCTCCTCTTCTTGAGTTCTGTTTTTTTCCTCTCTTTTGTATTACGGACTTGCCGACACTGGGCTGTTTTAATGGCACTGCGGCTGATGACGGTGATGATGTTGCGTTACTATTGGTAAAATATTTTTCCGAGGCTCGAAGAAGACGACGACATCACCTTGAACTTTTGTTAGTTGTTAGGCAGTGAAGCAAAAGAGTTTAAGTTTTATATAATGGCGAAACGCTGCAAATGCTTGGAACGGCAATCCACAACACTACTGCTCCCATTTGATGTTGGTTTCGATCTGCTTGGTAGCGACACATTAATGTCTGCTCTGATGATGGTGATGATGATGATGCTGGTTCTTGTCGACGAAGCACTTGTTGAACCACTAGCGAGCACTTTTTGTTGTTGGGGGAGAAGCATGATTTTTTAAGTCTGTTATAATGACTGCACTTATTGTTAGTAGTACTAAGCGAGTAACTCTGTGGCTTCATTTCTATGAAAAAAAGACAATATACACGATATAATATTTAAATATAGAGACAGAAAGACAGTTCGGTGTACAGTTAAACTCTACACTCGTCTCTTGTCTCAATGGAAATTAAAATACAACTTTTTCCCTTCCTTCTTGTGACACACACACACACACACAAAGAAACACACACGATCTCTCTCTCTCTCTCCCAAGTTATCTCACAAATTTCATCGATTTTCCTTTATTTTTATGTGTGCGTTATTGCCTCAAACCCACTACTTTTCGCGA
>JAHZNB010003417.1:0-60717 GCA_027744295.1 Callyntrura guangdongensis
GCTGAAGGCTGTGAAATAGAGAAGGGAGAAAAGAGAGATGACGGGTATCATATATGGATTATGAATTTGATAATGATATTGTTGATTATGATTATACCATTATACCATAGCAAGTGTTTGAATGCACAAGTCCATATGGCTCTCATAGGAAAAAATTGAGAAAGAGAAATAAGCAGAGTTCCGTTCCAGGTGAGACAGCTCACCGAGCCCATCAGCATGACACTCATCATCATCATCATCATGGTCGTCTCCTTGTCTTCTTCCTTGCACATTTAAATATTGTGTATCATTTGACGCATCTCATCATAATAATCAGTAGAAATGATCTCCAGCATATCTGCAAAGCAGGAATCTCAGCAGTAGAGGATTTTTCCTCTCACTACCGCTGTTCTCTCTCGGAGACAAATAGTGTGTGTGTACCTGTTGGAAGTGGACTGGAACTGAGGAGAACTGCAAGCGAGCAAGGAAAGGGATGAAAAAAAACTATAGAGGGTTGTTGTCACTCTCTCTCTCTCTTGCTGGCCGTAGCTGTAGCGCATATAGGGAAAGAGTGACACTGGCGTTAGATGGTTGTTTATGCTGCTGTTACGGCTGCTGTGTTGAGTGGAGTGAGATGCTGTTGATATTGTTGTTGTTGTTGTTCAAGTGGTGGTGGTGAGTGGTCCGCAGCTGCGACTGGACTGCATGGTATGGCCATATTTGCCAAAGGCGGAACTAGAGGCCTGTATACCCCGTAAAGGGATGAGCCGGGGTAACCCTATAGGGGAGCTGAGAGAGCACAGTCTGAGTCCTGGTTGGAGCTGAAATGTTACCAATAGTGAATGTGAGCCGAGGACCCCCCTCAGGGCTTGTGCTGTGTGTAGACCAATGAGATCCAAACTGGGCTGGGCATGTAGCTCTCACCAGAAGGGGTGAAAATGGGTCTGTTGGGAGTCCAATGCATGGCACAGTATACATGGCACTTATGTATATGGGGAGCTTCACAACATCTTTCAACAAACCCAGCAGTGGTTGTTATGTGTTAACTTTTCTCTCTCTCTCTCTCTGTCTCTCCCTCCGTCTCCGTCGTCGTCGCTCACTCGCACTCTCTACAATATTCTTGGCTTGTGTGGATTGTGGATGCGTTCTTCAATGCTACGAAATACACGATCAAGGCACAACTCTTGAAATTCTCTCTATACTGTAATGCTTAAGGAAATCTCATGGTGATGATATGGAGCAAAAACTTGCCGATGTTTCTTATACATTCTCCAACAACACAAACGCACACACACACACTCTCTCGTTTTTGGTGTATATTTAATATACTTTGAAGAAGGCAACTTTTTTCCATGCTGTTATAGCAGTGCACTGGGTTTTGAAGCTTTTGTGTGTAGTGCTGTTGCTGCTTCTGCTGCTGCCACAATAATAATATGTACTAGAGCTCCTCATCTCGAGCATTTTTGGTCTTGGTCTTTTCCTCACTACTCAAGTTTGAGTCTCACTTGTTAACCGACCCAGTTGGAGTTGGGATCCACTGCTCAGTCAGAGGCTTCCCTGCCCCAGTTTTTTCTCAGAGTCTCACTAGAAGGGGTCATACTCTCTGGGGTGATAACATTACATGCATTTACTCTATTACCACCTTAACTGCTTCTTGCATACAAACACACAGACACAAACTGTATTGGAGTGGCTGTATAGCGTTTTCACACAGGGTCCAAAAAGTACCTCGTCTCTCGGCGTGTAGAAAAGGGGTACACACTATATTCCCTCATAAACTGCTCTCCTTCTTGTTCACTTCTTGTTCGTCGTCTCTGGAGAACAGCGCACTACTTGAGGTAAAGAGAGGTACTTGACTTGACATTGCCTTTCGTGTGCTTCGTCGTGTGTGCTTGATCGTGGATACACACAAAATACCCGACCTAGTGTAAAGACTTTTTTCCTCACACAACAAACACAACAACTGATGGCAAAAGAACTCTTGAGTCTCTCGTTATGATAAGAGGACTGCACGGGGCTTCTCCGATCATCATTAGTCAACAGCATGTCCTACGGAAAAGAACAACTCAAGTGAACAGTAGTTGTTCTCTCTCCAGTGATCACTCACACAGATACACACGCAGTTTTTTGCAGTTAGTGGTCCACCACTTGAAACATTATAACAGTTAACCAAACCTTATATAAATAAGTACGAAAATCGCTACGATTTTTTTTGGTCCAGCTTAGCAGGAAGTTGTGCCACATAGGAGGCAAAGCAGCAAGATACACCGCATGAGCTGATGAGCCACATGCGGTCAATCAGTATTTGAAAAAAAAATCGTCATCCTAATTATAATTTACAGTGAAAATAAAACATACACTGTGACGTGAACTTTTTCTCTTTCACTTCACTAAACTGATTGTTATTTTCACGAGATCCGGAAAAAAAATTGAGTTTTCGTGATAGGCTGACATTACTTTAAAGTGACATCTTGTTCTTGGTTGCAAAGTTAAAAAAACATTTTTGTCAACAATTTTGTTAGACAATGATAACCAGCAATGAAAATTTAAACATCTAGTCATTGACTTATCTCAATCAAAACTGATGCACGTTTCCCTCAACTATTTTCACTTTCAAATCTCACTTTTGCAAATACTCGCTGTACTTACGCGAGACGGATATTGCTTAAATCTCTTCGCTTCAGTTGCTACTAACTTTGTGGAATTTTAGTGAATTTTGTACACTAGAAATAAGTGACACTTGTGATGTGCAGACTTTTAGCAATTTTAACTTTTACCCGTGTGCTCGGGTTTAGAAGAAACACACGATAGGGAGTTAAACCAGTGCTTGTTTTGTGACAAGTTTCCAGTGATTTTTGTCAACATCACAAAAACTTTGAATGAACAAAAAGAATTAAAGCTAAACATTGTAAAGTGATATTCTTAAACAGTCTGTGTCTTTCCCCTTGATTGCACATGATTTGGCTGTGAAGCCTGGACACAGTTGAAAATATTAGTTCTTAGGAAAAATCATCACCAACGAACAATTTGTTTACATGTTCCGTTCAATTCCAGTTAGTTATCTCTCCGTTCTAATTCAGTAGTTGATTTGTTACTTGGAATTGATTAAGCCTCCCCTAAACCAATTTCCCCATGACCATGTTGAATCCGTTTATGGACACTCACCCTTCAATGGGTTTGAAACTGTCCCCTCCTGGAATAACGACGGGCACTGCCGCAGAAGGTGCCCATCACGCATTCCACCATTCCCATCATCATCCTCACCATCATGCCGCTCATCACCACACTCATCACAACGCCGCCTCTCAGTACCATCATGCCCATCACCAAATTCATCAAACCAACGGCTATCATCATAACCCCCAAATGTCCTATGCCGCAGCTCATCTCCTCCGTTCCAGGTATGACGCTTGAGTACAAAATAAAACTTTTTTTTAAATCTCATCTCCATACACTAGTGTGACCAACTATTATATTATATTATTAATGCATTGCACATCATCCCCGGAAAGAGACAAATGATCCCCTTTTCAGTTTCCCAAAAAACCCGTCTGTATTATCATCATCAAATGGCATCATCATCACCAGACTACCTATAAATAGCTCAATCATCAGACACCATAATATATTTTCCCTTTCATGTATATCACCAATTTACCCTCTAGTAAAACTCCGGCATTGCTTCAATAAACTAAATTGTAGGATCCAATTCCAAATCCAACCCATTCAACAGCAGCATCCTTTTGTAAAAATCCTCTTCGACTCCCTATTCATATTCATATACCGAATTTAAACGTGCTCACAATAATATCCTCTCTCTCTGCACAATAATAAAAGGTAATAATAGAAGCAGAAGAGCATGGAACACACACTACAACACTGACTGTGAATCATTCTCGTCACAACAACGTAGTAATGTTCAAAATTCACCATCTGCACGAATAAAAAACGATTGTCATTGCTGATGGTGAAGCTGCTACTACTACAACTACTTACACTACTATTACTTCCAATAAAAACAGTAGAGCCACACAGCAGCAGTAGTAAATACACTTGAGATAGTTTACCTTGTACTTACCTTCCTTTATAAAAATGAAACTTTAGCAGTTTTTTTGCGTCTATTTCTCTGATCTGTTTGTATTCTTCTTTACGTTTCTCTCGTATCATATTTTTGTGTAGGTTTCTTTGCACGAACACAACAAAGTAGTATTATGCTTGTTATACAAACACATTCAAACTTTGTCGTTTAAATGTTAAATTGCAAAAAAAAACTTAATTCATTGGATCCATTCCTCATTTCACTTCCAACATCTTCGTCACACGTTGTACTAGACAGATTCACGCTCATATTATCTAACATATAAGATTACTTTTTATTTAGTACGTAATTTCACTTCTCTCGTTTACGTCGTTGTATTGCTTGCTAATGTCATGCCGTTGCAAAAAAATGCAACAGTAATACCATAACTTATGAAAAATGAGACAGTCTAGAGAGGTACTATAGCGTTTATAGCCGTTTATATTAGGTTTCTTTTTGTCTTCCTCAGCTCAGCCCAACAGTTTGTTCTCAATTATACGACGACAAGACACGCGCGTACCTATTTACTCTGCGCGAAAATAACTAGTCTTTATATTCCGTATTTTTTCCATCTATTACACCTGAATATTGAAGACCTGTTAATTTAGCGAAATATAAATGCATTAGCAATTCCCACTAAATTAGAATTTAAACGAATATTCAATACGTAATCAATTATCTTCCAAATATAATTTTGACGGTAAGGGTTCATTTTCGACAACAGCGACGACGACGACGACGACGATATGATGATGAAGAATGAGCAAGCACATAAAATATAGCTATAATGCTAATAATATCATCATGGTTTCATCTATTGGTTTTGGTATTTTTTTTATTGGCAGTGGAATGCAATAATAATGAAATGATGGCAGCTGATGAAAACTTGTCTATAAACTCTCTTCATTTTCCTTGATGCATCATTCACCGCACGAATATTCAATACGTAATCAATTATCTTCCAAATATAATTTTGACGGTAAGGGTTCATTTTCGACAACAGCGACGACGACGACGACGATATGATGATGAAGAATGAGCAAGCACATAAAATATAGCTATAATGCTAATAATATCATTATTGTTGGTTTCATCTATTGGTTTTGGTATTTTTTTATTGGCAGTGGAATGCAATAATAATGAAATGATGGCAGCTGATGAAAACTTGTCTATAAACTCTCTTCATTTTCCTTGATGCATCATTCACCGCACAAAAAAATCATTCAGTCAGAGAGTGTTGTTGTACAGGTAGGTAGGTAGTTCAGGGTGCACATAAAAAACCTAATTCCCATGTACCATCTCGTTTATACATTATATTCGCCTTACAACTGGGACCACTAAAAGATTGACTGGTTTATTTCTTCTTCTTCTTCTTCATTCTAGTCACTTGTGTTGTTGTTGATTGTAAAAAATCAATTAATTTTTTACCCAGCCTATTACTCCTCTCGTGTATATACTTTACTGCCCAAAAAACTCAATCCTGCTTCTGATGTGCTGTTGCTGGTGGGATGAGGTTGCTGCTTTCGTTAAATAAAGATATGCATTATTAACTTGAAAGACGACAATGTTGGTACTTGTTACACAATGCAGATACGTACTGTAAGGTCGACTCGTCATCATTATTACCATCATCAGCATGAGCAGCAGCAACATCATCGGCTAAATAACTTTGCTCACTCTGCGTTCTTGTTTAAATTCATCATAATATGTGCTAATACCTTATTGAATTTGTATGCTTAAGTATACAATCTCATTTAATGCGTTTTTTTGTCTTTGAAAAATCTAGGGAACTTGGTGCTGCCCTGCCAAGTGCAGAACCACAAAACTCGATGTTTGGAGAGACGGCAAATCATCACCATGTCCTCTTTCACCCTCCCCTCATGAACCATCCGACGCACGATCAGCACTCGCAAATGAGACTGGGTTCGTCATTTTTGTCCCTCCTTCTCTCTATCACACTAAAATATATATTTACTATTTACGCTTGTAGAATTTTCTATTTTTGTGTATATATATAAATGCTCGCAAGTATTTAGCGAGAGATGTTATTAGTACGTTCATAAATGTCCCGTTTAAGGATTTATTTGACAATAAAATGTGTTATTGTTGAAAAGAAAAAAATAGAGTTAAATGGGATGTAAAAATGAGAGCGACTGCAAAGCAGTTGATGACTTTTTTTGTAGCGAAAATAGTATACATTTTAAAACAGTTCTCTTGTTGTGACGTTTTTTATATGGAATGTGTCTTTTTTGGACGATATTTGTTTGCTGTAGCAGGGATGGAAGTGTACGCCAGAGACCAGTTTCAAACAATGCATTCCATGTCCGGTGCATTCTTCCGGTATATGCGTCCCCCAATCAAACAAGAGCTCACATGTCTCTGGGTTGATGTTGATCAACCTAATCCAAAGAAACCTTGTATGAAGACGTTCGGCTCAATGCACGAGATCGTGACGCACATTACCGTAAGCAAGATGAACACAAAGGGTTTTTATTATATTTATTCCGCCTCCTACTCTTTTCTTTCCCTAATTTTCCGCTTGATTGAACGGGTTGATCAATTAATTCCGCTGATATTGTATTAATCCCTTTCATTACATGTCGCATTATAAAGTTTAATGCGTGTCCTATCTGTACATAATTGGTAATCCTACAAATTGACTTATAAATGCATTATCAACCAGACGAGCAGCATATTGATTAATGCGACTCTTTTCCGCGTTGTCTTTTTTAAATTTTCATTTATCCTTGACATAAAAACACGGAGCATTACAATTACAATATTATCATACAAATCTTACACGGCGACTGTATATTTTTATTCATTTTTTTCATAAGGGCATCCTGGGGTAAAATTTTACATTTCTGTTTGCATAAAAAATTCGAAGCACTTGTTTGGTTATAATGACTTGTCTTTACATCAATGCATTATTTAACGATTTTGATTAGCGCATACATTTATGTACCAAAACATTGTATGCTTTCGAGCTTTTAACGTATTCAGTATTCATGTAAGTCTATTTGGTTGACCAGCACTGGCTGTGAGACTTAATAGTATTGTGTACCTACCTAAAAGAGTACACATTATTTTCCGTCGTTTTGCTTCAATGCACCCATTCGGGAAATTGACAAGCAATATAATTGACACACACACACACACAAACAGAGAAATAAAACGACAAAGAAGAGTGGCAGACACAAGTCATTTACCACGAATTCTCCCCATTTTTTAAAAGGAAAGAAAAACGAGAGAGAGAGATAACAGCTCTTCTCTCTTTTTAATGTTGACTTTTTTACACCAAAAGCTAAAAAAAATCCTGCCAACACTCTGACCCACGTCGAATAATGACGAAAGGTTTTATTATTTTCTGGTGACACTTTCCTCTACAAACAACTGTAATAACCTCAAGTGGCTTGTAGTGTACATGTAATAAATGAACAATATTGTTGTTTTTTTCTACCCGTAAAAACAGTTGAACAAGTGAATTCTATCATTCCACCGAAGCAGAATAGAGGGGCTAAGAAAACATTAAAAAAAAGTTAAAAGTCAACCTTTTTTTCTGTCCATCCAATTCCACACTAGTAGCTAGCTATAATGAACTGTCCAAAATGATTGTAATAGTAATTCCCCGTTCTAACACGAACACATTTTCCCCAGATTTTTGGGGAAAAAGGACGAACATATATATATTCATGTATCTAAATACTGCGTAATACAATAGCAACTTGTACACGTATCCAAATATTCCAACTATAACTTTAAGAAGCTTAAAGGCTTTTACAGATGATGATGGTGTTTGTTCTTTGGTTTAAAAAATGTATTATAAGTAAATACAAAAGTAAGTAAAGTATATATTTCTTTCTTGCGGTAGGTCCTCCGCCTCCTTTTGTCCTTTTTTCATTTAATATATTAAAAGTAGCTGTAGGAAGGAAGGTAGCACATTGAGATAATAATAATAAATAAATACACACATAATAACGCACACAAACTACTTAGCATTTTACTACTATTCCTACTGCTTCTTCTAATACTACCGTGTAGCCCTCTCTCGAACGTGGGGGTATATTTATAAATGCTGGCCACTTTGCGTATTGTATAAATATCCCAATTCCTCCTTCTCGCTTGTCACTTGAAGGACTCTTCTTCATTTAGACGCAATTTACTACCAAACGTTACAAACCATAGGAGATATAGCATTGTGTGTCGTGATCATCATCAAGAGAGGCTTCACTCGTACTCTTATCTCGATCGCAAACAATAATCTTGGTGTACCTTACTGATTATAGAAGAGTATGTTACCTTTTGTGTTTTTTTGTGTGCCTATACGATTCTTGGAGTCTATTCCACCGCCGCGCGTTGTGTGTGCATACATAACTATTAACTACACAAGTATACAAATACACATTATCTTTATTCTAGTTTACCTAGCTAAATAAATATTATCGTTTTTCAAGTTTGCTGCTTCATCACAATGTTATCTAAGGGGAAAATCAGGTGCAATGTCGTTATGTTTTGTTTGTTTGGTGACGCGGTCGATAATGATAAAATGCTTGTAAAAGAAAAGGGAACTTTTGTAAGTGCCAGTGCCTTCCAGTTGTTGCCTTTTTAAACAAGTAAACTTTTTTGTCACGAGAATGGGACAAGCGACAGAGAGGAGAGAAAATAGGAGATGCACACAAAACTAAGGCAAAGCAGAGAGAGAGAGAGAGAAAAAAAGAAATTGTCGCATTTTCCCTTTAGAGATATTTATCTGAGCATGTTGTACTACCACTACCACCACCAAAAAGCCGATAAGCAAGTGGTACTATATCAGCTTAACAAGGGTATTTTACCTATTTTTATGTCCTCTTCTAAGAAAGGCGCGCTTGTAACTTGGAACGTACAAGACATAAAAAGATAATTAAATTTTTGGTGACCCTACTACCACCATACCCTCTGCCTGAGAAGTGATGGAATGTTTTTCCTGATTGTTGTTGATTGTTTCATGTTTATCTTGTCTGTCGGATCATATTCAAGTTCTGAACTTGTGTTTTCTTAGGAAAAAACATCAAGATCTCGGATTAAATGTGAAATGCATGTCACCAATATAACGCTTCGTAAGCACTACTCTTTTAAACAAATAAATTATGACAAAGTAAAATACATTTAATGTTATACTTGTAATGACGTTATTTAAATATTGTCAACATTCTCACATCTCGTGTGAAAAATGTATATAACGGCTTAAAAGAAAGGAAAACTTTGAGGGCTTAATTACTTAAACATGCTTTTCATCCCTGCAATTCTTCTTGTATTGCATGTTAAACACGGCGAAAACTACCTCTCTCTGCCCAAAATGCATTGATCTTTCCGAAGGTACTTACCTACTCGTTATCCAGCGGATAACAATACATATAGGCAAATCTGCCTCTATGTATGACTTGGCTTGTAGCCAGCAAGAAATAGAACATTTATTACTATTAAGTATGCCTGCAGCAGGGATAATGGCGAAAAATGTTTGAATACACAAAATGGAGCTGTTACATTAACTAGTATATACACATGCTATACATGCACTCTGGATATATACTTTATTATCACGAATGTACATTTTACATTTGCTGTTTTACTGCAAAAAAGCGCAAGCTTGTAGTATTGCTGCTGGTACCGATAAAACGATAAGATCAAGGAGGAGGAGGATGCGCTGATGATACATTCATACATTTTGTCTGAAACATTCGTACTACAACTCACACACAATTTTGACGGGTATATCCACGTACTTTGCTAAAGACTTCTTGGAATTACGTCGTATTATGCTATATAAATATTATGGTAAAATATATATATTGTTCTTCTACATCCCTAATAACACAGGATGATTATATAACTTGTGTGGATTTTTTTTCGTAACTTATTCTCTTGATATGCATATATCAAAAATGTAGACATGAAACACGGAGCAAAAGGAGAATGCGAGAGAGAGAGAGATGCAGATGCTAGAGTTCCCTGTCTGATATTTTGTTGGTCCTATGCCAATAATAATATTTCATAACACATTATACGGATGGTTTTATTCCTCGCTCTCTCTCTCTTTCTTTCTTGCTAGCTTTTGTTGGTCGTGGTGGTGTTTAGGTCTGTTCTTTTTTATGTGTTGCTGCTGCTGGTACTTTATATATGACTCGCTGTTCGTTCTCTGGAGTTGACTTGGTTTTTTCACGATGATGTATATCTACTACTGCGAGAGCACAAGTATACGATATATTATCGTGGGTAATGGAAGGGATAAAAATGATGATGAGATGAGATAACAGAAGAGTGAACAACAGAAGAACAGTGCAGTGTGCTGCAATAATGTGTGTGTGTGTGCTATACTGTACCTGCAAACTCGTCAGAAACAAGCAACTTTTACAGAAGACACTGAAGTGAGCTACGAGAGAGAGAGAGAATACAGTAAGTATGCATAGGTGGTTGTTGTGTGTAAATTTGAATAAACTGCAAATAAAGGAGAGAACAAAACTGGCTAGTACCACTGCTGACATTACTACTACTACGGCTACTACTAGTAAAACAAGTCGCTCTTTGGTAAGACTTGATGCAAGTATCAATGGACAATGCAGTTTTTATTCACGTGTGCGCTTTGTGTATTCTTCCAAGTCCACCCCTGTGCAAACTTTGTAGTTTGTAGTGTGATGCATAATTTTTTCGTAGATTTTACATGCATAGGCATGTCACATGTGCCATAAATAATTTTAAAAATATTGTCAAGGATTTTGCATAGGTAGGTAGTTGCTGTTTAGATAAAAGAGCAGTAGTTGTACAATGTCGACGATAGTTCTTGGTCTATAGTAGTAGTAGTGGAGTTTGTACTATAGTAGTAAATGCTATGAATGAAATATATGACGGCTTTTTTGGGACACATTTTTATACCACGACTTAGAAAATACTATCAAAGCACATAGATCAAACAATGTCCGTTGCACATGCATCGTTGATACACCATTTTGTAGGACCCTTCTTGTTACAGTATTTATTTCTTCTGATTTAAGCCCCTTTTCAATTTTACAAATCCGACACATTATTACATCCTTCAAAACATACCAGTTTTTTTTTCTAAATTCACCTCTCGATGCACACACTTACCGTATGCAGGCACAGTGCACTTTTTGTCGATGCCAATTTCAGATAGTTGTAATTCGCTCTATTCCATTAATATTGTCGAATGCGGACCCAATCGAATTCATATCCCTTGGTTCATTTTTATATTCCTATCCACAGAGTAGTAAATTCATGAGTGTATTAAGCACTCTTACATAATACCAATGATGATGATGATGGCAATGGTAGTAGAGTAGTAGTGCCTGGAAAATGTATAATAAGCGGAACACCTCTCTATATGCTCACTCCACTTGATTCTTTTTAAAGCATATGCCTCTGTATAACAAAAGAACCTTCCTGGATACATGTACAATGTATCTAATCTAACCGAACGAAGGCAAACCAAAAACGGATTAGCCACGGCTAGGTTAACCATATTATGAAAACTGATAGGAAGAGACTGGCAGTTTGGTGGAGTGAGATCGGATGTATAGTAACTGTTTGAGAGGGTGAAGGGGCTTTGCGCTAAACTGGAATGACAGCCGAGGTAAAGCAGGAAAATGTATTAGACCTTTGGGTACTTGCTTTCTGATTAGAATTGATCTGATGATGTTGTGTAACGCAATATGTAATCGGTATTGTAATGTTTGTAGTTTAGCAAAAGCTCATAAAAGAAAATTACTACGAAAATCATCGCCAGTGTTCAGGTCGTTGACGATGATTGACTGGATCAAGAAGTGCTCACAATTTGTGACAATAACAGAAGGACAAAATTAAATATCAAATGTAGAGAGAGGTAACTTTTGTACGCTTCTTTCATGCAGTCAGTATATGCGCGAACAATGTCTTGTTAGAATGGAAGATGTGGAAAAAAATGTGAAAAAGAAACAAATCTGTTATTGAAAAGATTCTTTAGTAATGTCGGTCTACTCGGAGCCTTCAGAGGACATTGTAAGCGTAGCGCACGCACGCAAGCTAACTATAGCCTATATAGCCATATACAGACTGGCTGGAAAAATAAAGAAAAAGTAACGCACATTGAATTTTGATTCAGTCTTCAAAAAATGAAGAGCTATTATGATGGATGTGGGCAATGTCACCTTTCAGTCTTTTTCAGTTGTCACTTTGGTCAGCATTTTACAGTTTTTTTATGATTTTATAAAGCATAATTTATATTAGGTAAACACCAGCATCATGTGACACCGCTCTATTTCAAAATATTTTTCAAAAATGTGCATGTTCCGTTCCTCCAGTGCAATTATCCTGATTGCAAGAGAGACAAAGTGTAAATTTAAATGGAAATGTAGCAGTGATTGGTTTGTTATTTTGAGTGTCTGGTCTCTGAACTGACAATCTGGCCTGCCTGGAGAATCGGAAATATTTTTCTAAACAAGCCCCAAAGATATTTTTATTATTATTTACTCTCACTATTCAAACAAGTTTATGCAGCAGCAGGCAGGGTCACGTCAAAAACTCTGGTTTGGTTTTGTCGGCTTACTAGTAAAGTTCACCGAGGCGATGCGCCTTTCCATTGGAAATATATGGGGTGGTGGTGGCTTTTGAACATCATCTTATTATTATTCATATTCGTGGAAGCAGAAATACTTTTACAACAACAATCAACATATCATATATAGATAATAGATACATACATATATATATATAGTCGTGCTATGTTGTGGTAATAATAATAAGTATATCTACAAACCGAGAGAGAGTAAAATAATCATTTTTATTGTACGGGCGAGTCAGCGACATAAAAGCATATTATGTGTATTACTGTATCTCTTACGCATCTGTAAACTTACGAGTGAATAAGCATTTGGATAGGTAATCTAGAAACACGTAGTATTCCCTGTTTTCCCTAAAGTTATACACATGTACAAAGTAATCACAATGATTTTGTAGGGTTTCGTGATAAAGTCCAAGTACTACACCCAATATGCACATTCTCTCCGCACTCACTCACTCATTCAAACTCAATAACTTGTCATCTCTCCATCCAAGCATGGCTAAGCCTCTTTTCCAGCAGATCTCTTCACACAAGTACGAGATTTGCCGCCTTGTTACTTTCTTACTACACGGTTTGTCCACAGACACAACAGCAGTTCAAAAATCAAACATTTCCTATTGCGCTGCTACTCTTTCAATTCAAAAGGACGGCGGCGCACACTGTATCCTCGCATAACAATATTGACAAGAACTGAATGATGGGACGGATCTTTTTTCAGTTTGGAAGTGTATTATCTCCGCTGAATAGTATTTACGCTCTTGAAAAACAACCGAAAAGGAAAAAAGGGGAGACGATATATCTAGGTAAACCACCAGCGAGGAGTTTTTACTCGCTTCACACGTCTCTTGTCAACAGATAATGTTGGTGGCAGACAGAAATGGCAAAAGGTAGAGAGTAGGCGGTGGAAAAAACAAAAAGAAATTTTCAAAGCGCTTTTTCCACCTCCAAATAGGTCTCGTCTCTCTGGACTCTTCTGTCTTTTTTCGTATTCGCAAGCGACTGGTATTTTTTTCTACAAGTTTGCACTAGTTAGTATGACAGCAAACGGTCAAATGAATCATTTGCTCAATAAAAAATCCAGTTTGTAATTGATACGGTTTGTGTAATTATCATTACTTACACACTGGGATTTACAAAGGGACCATAGGTAAATGAGCTTCAGCGTTGTATGCTGAGCGGTGACCCATTGCCATATGTGCACATTGTGCCATTGAGATATTCTTCAGGCATAATGGATAATGATTTTTGTAGTGGCTCACCAGAACAAGGCTACATTTACCATCATGTAATATCTTTTCTTTCAACGTGAAAATAATGAATGAGCCATATGTGCACATTGTGCCATTGAGATATTCTTCAGGCATAATGGATAATGATTTTTGTAGTGGCTCACCAGAACAAGGCTACATTTACCATCATGTAATATCTTTTCTTTCAGCGTGAAAATAATGAATGAATGAACGAGTAGAGAAAATATGTGCATATCTGTTGTTTGGAATAGAATGATGCATCTTGGTATAAAAAAGCTGAATGATAATCACCATATTATTAGCTGTACTCACACACACTCCAGAGAAGTATATGTAGTTGTTGGTATATTGGTACGTGTGTGTGAGGAGGATATATGATATTATGGTATGATGATTATTATGAAGTGCTCGTCGTGAGCGAATTCCTCAGCTGGTGGAATAAATGAGCCTTCTTTTATGTTGCACCATTTTTACAACTTTTTAAGGAAAACCATATATAACAAGCTGGTTCAACAATGAGATGATGGAACAGAGTAGAATCCACTCATCCAGTTTGAATTCATATTATTATTTTTATTATTATTATTGTTGATGATGTTGCTGTAAACATTACTGCTGTGGTCTGCTCTGCTATGTCCTTCCTCCTTCAAGATTTTGTTTTCTCTCTGACCGTCGTCGTCGTCGTTGTGTATGGTATGATGTTGATGATGATCATTAAAGTCCAGGGAAAATAAGACGTGGTTTTTACGTTGTTTGGAATGTGTGCGTATGAGCGTGAGGAGTGAGAAGGATGATGTTCATGCTACACACGAGAAAATATCCGATTACACACAATCCATCTAAACTTAATCCTTTTTCCCTCATTCTTTCTTTTTGTATGTATTTATTATTCTTATTTACCCTTTAAATGAATGAAAAAGAAAAAAATACAGATTTTATGATGATAATAAGATGAAAGTGACATATAGAAATGATGCAGTCCAGAAGACTGAGATTTCATTCAAGAATTCTCATTCAACTATGCTAGCAATGTGTGTGCAAGCTGAATGTTGGAAAGGGGGATAAAATACTAACCTACTTTTTTAAACAATTTTCAACGGTTTATTCGTTACCGTCTTTTTTATAAATTAATATTTTCCAATATGTGCTGTGTGTATTATTAACCCTTTCTCTTACAGTTTTCAGAAATCGAAAAACGATAAAATGTGCAATTAATTTATTTCCTGTGCAATGGAATTGTGAAGGAAATTCAATATTGTCAGTGTCCGTAGTTGAATCGAAAATATTGTAAAAGCAAAATTTTCCACGACAATTTCCTGCCTTGTTCTCTCGTCGTGTTCAAGCTTGTTATCGATATGGTTAGCCCACCCCCGCTTGTTAAGCAAAATGCAGGAATACCCTGTGTTATTCAAAGGAAACAAGAAGAAAATATAAAAAGGGTGATTCAACTTCTCAAACTAATAATTTTGGTATTTTCCCACAATCAGTGTCTTTCAACTGTTTTTGGGGTATAATGATTCATGATGAGCATTAGCGAATGTGCCGAGTTCTCAATTGATCCATCTCCTCCCACACGTCTGCACGTTTCAACTGTGCCCAACACTACACACATAATATATACAGCATATACCAATACTAACCCCATAATATTTAGCAAAATGTTTACCATTTTTTTCTTTCTTCCTATTATTTGTTTTTTCCTTTTCACTCCTCTCATTTTCTCGCTTCATCCATTTGTTTCCAACTGAGCAGAAGAAAGAAAAACACACACATTCTCAAGGAAAAACTACGCCCGCATCTGAATCAAAAGTTATAACGTAAAAGCACGAAGAAGCACAAACAAAAAAAGTACAGAGAGAATATAATATGCACATACATTAGTCCGTGTGTAGAGTTCGTAGGCTGGCTAATGAAGGACATTTTCTTTCATTCACGAAAAAAAAAATCTTTTGTGTACGCGCGATCCTATATGCATCATCGTCATCAACATCATCAACAACGGCAGCATCATACATTTAAAAATTGCTTTTACACAACAAAGCCGTATTAAAAGCTTGTATCTCCCTGCCTATATAGGTATTTTGAGTACAGCACTATAGCAGTTGTAGTTATTGTAGGAGTATTTGGCGATGATGATAATAAAAAGGAAACATGCAAAACACGCGTTAGGTTTGTTTCATATTTTAATCAGAGACATTTTGACAGCTCACATCGTGTATAAGTATACACCGTGGTAAATAAAGTATTTTGCTTCTTCCCTAATTCATTATTATTGTGGTGGTGGTGGTGTTTGTGTGTATTTGTAACATGAGTCAATGTTATACACTTTTTAGCCGTTTTTTATAATATCACTGTACAAAAAAGTAGATAGATTTGTACCTTTATTTATAATTTATGAAAGCAGCAGTAGTGGCTATACACATCAAAATAGTACTTTAGGTTTCGGAAGGAAATCCAAGAAAAAAATGAGTAAAGAAAGAATGGGAATCCATTTTTTACATTAGTTTTGTTCGAGCTTCCATTAACATCAGTCATCATCAGAAATGAGCGGAGAATGGGAAAAAACGCAAGTAAAAGCGTGTATTCAGCATTCTTCTTTCTTATATGCATCCACTCCACCACCTAAGCATATATTATCACATTGTATGAATTTACTCCGGAACGTTTCCATATGTAGGTAATTTGTAGTATAGTGTAGCACGGGAAAAATGTTCATAAGAGAGAGAAAAAACTTTTCTATATTGGGTTTACTCACGCTTACCATTACACTGCTGAGAGCGTACCACAAATATGATAATGTTTACATGATGCACGTATCTATATAATGATCAAGCTAAAATATTTGGAGCTGTAAAAAGTTTTCTCTATCGCTCTTTTTTTCCTTTTCTCTTGTTTGTTTCTTCTTACTTTTTTAGTGTAGTACCGGCACGCGAATTTGCCCAAAAAAAGAAGAAATGTGAGTACTTACACCGCTATAGTAAAAGTGGCCAGTGAAATGAATCATGTTCGAAGTAAGTAGTCTACAAAGAAAGTACAGACTTTAATACAAAGTAGAAATTTCGTTACTGCTCCAAACTGCAGTATCATGGTACACGTTTCTACCAATTGAAAATGTAACAAAAACAAGAATGCGCCCGTCTCCTTCTCATTGATTTCTTCTCTGTTCCAGCTACTTTCTCACATTTCAAGTTGGCTCGCATATATGTACGTACATTTCTCACAGTTTCGTATAAATATGATGTGGTCGGTGGTGTGTAGGAAAAAATACCCGTGTGTTTTCTCCATTTACACGGCTCAGCTCCTATAAAAAAACGTACTCCCTTGTTCTCCCTTCTTTAGTTTCCTTCGTTGCTTCTGATTGTGTGTTATTTTTATGATAAAGTGGAGGAGGAAGAAACACCCGACCAGGGTATTAATTTTTTACCGGAGAAGTGACGGGTGCGAAATGTGTAAAAGCCAAGCCAAAGTAAAGTAACGAATGTATCTGTATATTTAGCCAGTAGCGGTAGTAGTAATAGTATAAGTGAATATAGAGTACATTTTATAAGATGATGGAATACCACACGTACAGACATACCTAAAGTTTGCACCCTTTTTGGAGTTTCTATTTAATACCCATTGCATGGCAAAGCTGACAAACGTTTCAACCTATACAGTTTTACGGAAGTTGGAGGAGTAACACTGTACTGTACCTTTTCGTGCTGTTGCCAGTGGTTGAGTTGAGTTTTTTTACGGTTTTACAACTTTTTCTCTTTCCACCCGCACCCTCTTTTCATGTATTATATGGTAACACACACACACGCATGTTGATAATACAGCAAAAGTCGTGTACTCTATAACCGAAACGGGTGGGCGCGGGCGATATGGATGGTAAGTTGGTAAAATGAAAATTGAGTAGCAGCAACAGCAGCTTGAAATAATTTACACGCAAAAATGACTCATTTTTAAGTGTTGAGTTTTGCTTTGGAGTTTCTTCCCCAGTTAGTATATGTATATAATTTACAAAATATGAGGGATTTTTTTTGCATAAACTAGCCTATTTGTTTTTGGTACTTGAATTAGCTCACTTGTGTCCAAATGAATTAACCACCCGGTGATGCTGGTAATGATGATTAGGAATACGTTTCTGCTCAAAGTTTAAACACATATTGAGATAAATTTATAATAATAATAATAATCATCATCATCATATCAGTGCAAGAGCAGGAAGGAATATACGCTAATTTATTGTTCATTTGCAGTCGTCCTGCTTTTCTCACAACCTCGGCTCATTAACCAGTCAAGAACCTTTCAGCCATTTGTGTTTTGGCTAAATTAGAGAACAGAGCGCGTTTTATGTGAGGAATGCAAATTGATGCCGGAGTACATCTCTCATTTAAACTCTTGTCAATACAAAAAGTAAAACACATCCCATTTTCAGCTTATTTGGCGTAGCGTGCATTTTAAGAGCAAAAGTCAAGTAACACCGTTTCGTGGCGTGTGTCAGTTATTCTTTTTGACACGAGTGGCGGAGCAACTTAATGCCAAATTACTGGTAAAATAAGAGAAGAAAAAGTCAAATGGCTGGTGCTTCAGACACAAATGCTTACTCTCTATATGTTCAACTCTCCTCCTGTAATAATTTCCTGGGAGGGCCCTGCTGCCATACCGAGTACTTTTGAATACATCTAAAGCATGGCGTTGCAGGGTGTCTGACAAAGTCAAAGTCCTTTTTTCTTGTGAAAGCAAACAGAAAGAGCCCCTCACTGTGAAGCACAAGCTTTGACCAATTCCCAGGCATATACACGTCTTTATTTCGCTGCTACACACACACTGGCACGGACAAGTTAAATTCTAATTCCATTCCATCACAATTAGTCAGTCACATCATCCAACACAACATCATACAAATCAGCACAAAAGAGGATTTTTTTGGAGTGGACAGACACACTAGTAAAAACGACGTTTGATGTGAATTTCCACTAAAAATACTGATACAAGTAAGCATAAATATAGACTATTTAATAATGAACGACGGGCATTATAAAACGGTATGTGTGCCATTGTTCCATAATCTACGTGACAAACTGACCATAAAACTGATTGTTTGTTCTGCTTGGTATGACACCATTATGCTTCTTCCATGTCCGATTTTTATGGCTTTTGATTTTTCATTTGACCGGGTGCTTCTGCCATTCTGCTAGTATGCATAATATAATAGTTATATTTGTACATGGACAACAGAAGATGCTACATTTTTCTTGAAAGGTTGTGATAGGGCGAGAAAAAAAAGCAGATCGTGAGAAAAATCTGTTTGATCGCACGTGCGTGATACTATACACTGCGCTTCAAAACTTGGGAGATGTGTGGTGTAGGTGTGGTACAAACCCTTGTGCGGTCACCTCTTCCTCAATGTCTCTTACTTTCGATTGATTTGTTTGTCATAAAAATTTTATGGTTTTGAATCTCACACGACATCCACACACAGAGAGAGGACACACGTTTTCTTAAGAAAAATCTCTACAACTTATCATTTACTAGAAGTGGTACACTTTACAACTCTCTACTGCTTTGTATGGGAAGTCGGGTGGCCCTGTTCTTAAATAGCCATTCAATTCCACAAAAAAAGCAAAGGACCCATTCATTCATTTATTCTCCTGTTTTGATGTTGTATGAGGGTACACACGATACCCAATAATAAAGTTTATGATAGAATTGCGCCTAAAAATGGTTATCATATCAAGAAAAGAGAAAAGGGAGCAAAAGGTGAGGTGGTTGTTTAAGGGTGGTTTATGATGGTTGGTTGGATGGATGCTGTTTCAGGCCACTTCTTTTGCTGTAATAAATATAAAAATGCGGACAGTCATTCATGTAGGTATATAGTAGATCCTCGTCGTGGTTCTTTTTGTTTTGATGAATTCTTGCTGTTTTTATACCAGAAAATATATTGCATCTAAAATACCTTTCTATTGCTGCTGTTTGGCAAAATAAGTAGAAATATTAGTGTCATAAATGAGTCAATCTACATCATTCGTCCTTTTCCTTTTTTCCCTATATTTTTTGCCACTCAACTCCTGCAATTGCGGATGTATTATTTCCTTTCATAGAATTCTTCTACGGTGGCCGTTGATGATGATTGCTTTTATATAAATTTAAATGGTGCTATATACACACATTTCACAACATGTCATTTACTTTTATTTCACCAATTTACAATTCAGTGTAATGAGTCCAGTAAAGTGTCTGGTTGATTTAAGGAAGAAAGAGAGAGAGAGAGTAGACCTTATATATTATTAGCATTTTTTCTATACGTATTCAACGTTCCCAATGTTCCCATGCACCAAACAGTGTCCTACAAAAGTGTGTTGCCTAACTGTCTGTCCAATTTTTTGTACGACTGCAAAAAACGGTTTTGGTACAATTCACGTTGGGTTGATTAAAAAGGAGAATATTTTGTGTCATACTCCCGTCTGGGGGTACACTCACTTTTTCAATTACCGTACGCATTTTACTTATACGAGATGTTGTCGTACATGGAGTTCTTCAGGAGTAGCAATAAGTCAGCCCTTATTCCATTACAGCATCAATACTACTGCGCTACTGAATTATGCAGAGTGCAATAAAAGCGAAAGGAAGCACACACACTGCCCAAAACTATTTAAGTTTCATTTTCTCTCTCTCTCTCTTTATTCTTTACATTTTCACAGAAAATGTGTACCGTACAGCATTTTCTCTCTATAGGCAATTCATTTTTTGTGTGGCTGATGGGCAATCTTCCTATCGTGTGGCTCGGTAGTTGGTTGTGCGCACCAAATACCAATAAAATTCAGTGGACCACCACTGGTGACACTTGAAGAGAGAAAAGTTGTCAAGTACGAAGCTCAACTACACTTGCACAAATACGTGTATATACATAACATGAATACAGGTCATAATTCATGACTTCGATGATGATGAATTAAAGCAGAAGCACATGTAGATATACTAGTACCACCATCATCATCGTCGTCAACATCAGCAGTTAAAAACTTACAACATGCCCTGCCAACTCTTTGTGTAGACATATTGTACAAGCAGGTAGACAGCTTTTCTATATATATTTCTCTAGTCATCAGTTTAGCAATCACATATATTTAGATAACTTTGACAGTTGGCATATTGTCATCGCCATCATCAACGATTGTCAAGGATGACACTTTACATTAACGTAAGTGTACCAACCACAGCTCCTCAGCGGGCTGTTCAATAATTAACTATGAAAATCGAGTATTATTGTTGTCCCTTCTTTGGGGACTTCTGGAGTTCCTGTTGAGCCCTCCCATAAATAATATTTGCCGATTGTGCGTGGCTCAGCTGTACCACCATTGCTGTTGTTTGTGCATGTCTTTTAAATTGTCAGTTTTGTTAGATTTGCTACCAATTCCAATAATATATAAAAAATGAACCGCCAACAAAGCGTAGTCACCCATTTCACATTATTGACGTAGACTGCGACGAGCAAAGCCGATAAACGTATAAAGGAGCGGCACCACATCTGACGAGAGAGGACGATGATGCTGATGACGAGGGAATGTTGTGAAAAGCTGTGTAGTGATTGATTGATTGGATAAATGCAATATTATTGACCTGATTTCATATTTATTACACACAGATTAGTCACCCTTACAGTACCTGCGTGTATGTATAATACATTTATAGGCTGCATCTACAAAACCATTGTAACAGCAGCAGCGGTAGTAAAAGGCATGAAGCCTCTGTGTAATAATAATATGCACTACTGCGGGGTTGTGCTATACACGAAAACTTTTTATGTACCCATTTTAATTTTTAGTAGAGAATATCAGAATCGTGATGTATGATAATAATATTATGATATGGTATTTAAACGTGGCGGTGGGGAATGACGATATGCTGCCGTTGATGACGACAATTATTATTATTATTATTATTATACTGTTTGGCATATATGCACGTACACACTTAGCATATAAGTGCATGATGCCTAGTTACATATGTAATAGTAATGGTTACCAGATAATTACATCATCATTTCTTTCCCTTTTTATTATATTGTTATGCTTCTGCTTTTCTTATTATCATTTTTTCATTGTTGTTGGGTGTTTTTGATGCTTCCTTGCTACTGATAATTACAAGTTTTACCACTTACTTCATTTGCTACTGCTGCACATATTACTAATAACCTGCTACTTACCACCACCACACTGACATTTTGTCTGTTAGCGGGCGTAATATGGTGTTTTGTGGCTTGAACTAATATTATAAAGTGGTGGCAGTAGAGCACCTTTTGAAAGTGGGTATATTAAAAAAGTGAGAGGGTAAAACACACTATGACCAGTTCAACGTGCCAGGGTACTTTACTGTATTTGTAAAAATGAAATTAACTTTTTTTTACTCCCCCGGCAATAATTATCGAATCACCACGGCCTGCCTTCGCTAATGGATGGGGCCGGATGGCCTGCCAAATGAATATGACAAGAGGATCTCTTGTAGCCAAAAATAAATGTGTTTTTTCCTGGTTCCGGAGTAAATGTTAAGTTTTTAAAACAAAAAAGATGATCTTGAAGCGAACACATCACCATTTATGGGCTGTGAAATGCAGACTAGAGCTTGCACCAAGTTGAAATACAACGCGGAACTTGCTATATATACATATCTGTGTGAGATATAGGCAAGTGGTATGTGCGTGATGATGGGGGTAGTAGTGATGAGGATGATACATGATACACACATATTTTTCTTGATATTTTGTTGTAGAGAAGTTATTGAATTAGTAGGGTTAAGTAACTCGGTAAAAAACTGTTCGAAAGAAGGACAAGGGGGAAGAACTCTTTAAATTAGAAAATGACAGAAGGCACCCTCCACTTGATAATTTATCGTTTCTCTGTCTTTTTATGTAGTAAAAGTAATGTACTTTTTGGTTTACCTGAGACGAGGCTGTTGGATGAGGCATGATAATGTTTCAACTTATATGGGACCAGTGACAGGCGTTAACAAAGTAGAAAAAAGTTGTGCTGTTTACGCTAAAATAATGTGCACTTGCGTAAGTACGTGCTTGCGTTGCACAATATCTTTCAAAATTAGCAAAATACAATTTTTCCTACATTTTGTTTAAAAAAATTGATTCAAGAAGCTGCAGTAAAGATTTAGTTGTTTGAAAATAATTGATTTGAAATACCAAAATAATATAGATAGTAATTTTTTTAGTGAAATAAATCTCGCTTACACAAACATTTGGGTTTGTGCATTTTTGTGCGCATACACTACTGATCATGTCCCTTGGAAGGGTGTATAAGGTCAGTGCAAGTTACAAGTTTCCCACACAGTAAAAGGTATCTGTTCAAGTTACAGACAGCTTTTCCAAGAAAAAGTGACCTTTCAAAGGAACGTTTCTTCTTCTTAAAAGTTATGTCTGAGGAGCATTCATAACTTACATTTTTTGTTGTAGTGGTAATAATCTTGGTTCGACCAGTCAGCATATAACACACATACACAAAACACATCCAGAAATCTTACTTGACGGAATCGTTAAGCTCACGTTAAATTTTTTTACAGAAGAGCATGCATATCCACCATCCACTTTTATGCACCAACCCGTGAGTAGTGAGTACGCGTAAAAGGAAAGAACTGAAAAAAGACTTTTTTTCTAAACTGGGACGAAAGGACAGTCCCATACTCAACCCGCCTCTGAATATTTATCTCTTTTCTTCATTGTATTGTATTCCAATAATTTTCCATACGCAGAGGCTTTTTTCATGAATGCTTCATTTCATTCTCATCTCTCTACTGGTTTTTTTCGTGCAACATCCTCTCTTACAACAATAATATTGGTCCTCGTAACAATATGTGTCTTACGACATTGCATTTTCCAGAAGAGAGAGAGAGAGAAAAAAAATTGCCGTTTGTTATTCTCCATTTCGAGCAACACAACAACTGAATTCATAATATAAATTCCCACACATAAAGTAATGAATTGACCAGAGTCCAAAAACTCGTAAAGAATAAGCTCGTGTAAATTACTTACGTCGTGTGTGTATTGATGGTTGACTGTTGTTTAGTGGGCCAACCCAAACGAAGGTAGCTGGAGTGCAGAGAGACACACAGAGAGAGAGGGAGAATGAATAGTACACGTTTTATTTTTTGGTATTCAGGAGGAAACAAGAAAAAAGGGGATTTTTACAGAAAATGTTAAGAATGCCATTGTTGTTTCTTAAATACTTTATTTATTATCAGGCATTGTATTTTTACGCTTTAGTTTTCGTTGTGTAACCCACAGCCATTACAACAAGTGCGTATTTCTCAACTAACACACCGTATCCCACAAAAAAACGTGAATACCGGGGTATATCAAGTTCGTTTTTGGTACAATGGAAATCTTCTCCTCTCTGTAATTTTTCATGACAGAGAAAAACGGGGGAAATATGTCATTATTGTTTAAACGTCAACTTGTAAAGCAAGTTTTTAGGGAAAAAAGACATTAGTCGGCTATACTTGATTAGAACCATTTCCCATAAAAAATCATTATTTAAGTATAAAACCATTTGATTGATTGTCGCCAAAAAAATGTATATTCTATATCGATTACTGAAACATGATATTTTTCTGTGTTTTTTTTAGGAGAGAAACCATTTAAATGCGAGTTTGAGGGTTGTGACCGTCGTTTCGCCAACAGCTCAGACCGAAAGAAGCACTCCCATGTCCACACTTCGGATAAACCGTATAATTGCAAGGTAAGAATATTCACAACTTTTTGTATATCATTATCATTCCCACAATTTATCCGTTTCCCCGTGTTTTTGTCTCTCTTTCTCCGCGACGACTAAAAGACAGGTGCCTCTGTGCTGATAACGATAATTACCGCTAATGATGGTAATGACAGGGTCACGTCATAAAATTACACATCTTTGTCTGGTAAATGGGTGTAATTACATATGCATGCAAGCAACATAGGTGTTGTTGATACAAGACACCAGACAGGACAATCATTTTCCGATGAATACAAAAAGAGAATAAGCATGCACACATCCCACAACCAACCGCAACAACGACAACACAGCCATCCTTATACTTGTGTGCATTTTTGCTTCGTGTTTTTTATTATGCAATATCAGCGCCTAATTCATCACCATCATATATATAATCATCACAGTTTTTTTCAATAACACGTTATTATTATTGCCATTATTACTGTTGTGTTGACAGGTTCATCAAGCAAAGTAATGTCTCTTTCTACTAATATAACAGCTCACACGACGCTCAGTGTTTAATGTTTACATTATTGGTGAAGGCAATACGTATAATTAATTTTTTACGGGAGGAGAATGATTTTTA
Organism: Callyntrura guangdongensis; assembly: GCA_027744295.1. Classification (NCBI taxonomy): domain Eukaryota; kingdom Metazoa; phylum Arthropoda; class Collembola; order Entomobryomorpha; family Paronellidae; genus Callyntrura; species Callyntrura guangdongensis. The sequence goes on from JAHZNB010003417.1 coordinate 25,226, forward strand.
CTACCACTTTTTTTAGCAACTGGATTTTACTATTATTTTTATTACTCTTGTATTGAGGGCAAAGTAGTAACATTTTTGCATCCTCCTACCTGTACCTCTCTCCGGTATTAAAAATGAACGACAGCAACAGGACAAATCGAATTATTAAAATTGTGCAAAAATGACTTGCCACCAGAAGACAGCTTGGGTGGATTTTATACCGTGAACATAAAAAGTGTATCATGGTGGGTATATATATACAGACATGCAAAAGCAATTAATATTTTTTCCTTGAGTCGATCGTTACTATTACCGTGTAGGGAATTATTATTTTTCATTGCGGATTCTAGTTTTTTTTATGTCTATTGGTGTACTGATTGTGAATGGTGGATTGTGGCAATAATGTGAGCGGCAGAGTAGAGGCATAAAAATGCTAAGATGGTGATGGTGTGATGATGATGGCGTAGAAATTCAGATTGGATTATGCATATTATATGGCTACCTATAAAGTTGGAAGTATTATTATCATACGTAAAAGCTGTTGGTTGAGTATTTTAGCTGGTGTTACTTGCTCTTGCTGCTACGTATATGAGAATTGTGAATACCAGCAAAGCATGAAAAACATGGCGTGCATGTATCATCGTCGTGCATCATCATTCATTCATCTGTGAGGAAAAACAAGACGTGTAATTTGCACTACTAGTACTTGCGGTGCTAATTATCGTTTAATTACACATAGACTGTTTTCAGCTTTTTGCGGAGTGTGTACCTATACACAAGATTATGCACAAGAGAAGGTCTGTGAGTAAAAGCGTTTTTCGTTGCAAAGTGAAACGAATGTTTGGTGAAGTTTTTTTTACAAAGCAGTTTTGATGGTTTGGGGCTTGAGCACCGGGATATACATATTATCTCAGGGCTGGTTTGTGAATATCTTACAGATCCGTGGTAGTAATATTGGTAACTAACTACACATCCATCAAATTAAATACAGAAACAAGATGTGAGACGCGTTGTGCAGAGAAAATGTATTTTTTATGTTTTTTATTCTTGTTTTTTTTTGTACTGGCACTACTACTAGTAGTGGTTGGTTGGCTGTTGGCTTTTTTCGTTCAAACAATGAAATGAATGAATAGCCGAGATGATGATGATGACGGTGTGGACGGTGGTGGAAGTGGTGTCTGTGCTTGGCAGGCTGACTTGGCAATATACACAAACACAGGTGAAGAGGAGAAGTAAGTTACTAAAAAATGAAGGAAGAAGGCGATGACTTGCCTGATGAAAGTGTGGAATGCGAAGCATTCCATTCCAATCCAAAAACAGAAGAAGCGAGACGTACAAAAAGAAAGGGAAGAGAGGATCATCGTCGTCATCATCATCGTCATCGTCAACAAGAGTATCATCATCGTCTTCTTGGTTAATAAACCGTGCTTGTTGCCTCTTGTTTAAAAAAATTCAAACTGTCACGAGTTTTGAAAAGGGCAGGGCATAACAGATATATGTAGAGAAAAAGTTAGACTAAGTTGCTGCTGTAAATGATGACGAGAAGTAGGTGTAGGATATGATATGGATGTTTTGTTTATACGCACACAAGCACATATTTACACACATCTCTGGAGTAGATGTAGATACAGAATTTTAGATATTATTTAATTTCGTGCAGCGCCCACAATACTTCCATAATATGTATAAAGGGATGGCATGGTATTGATACCTGTAAGTTTCACCCGGAGAGAGAGAGCGAGAGAGATGAAAACTGAGAATGACAAGTTGGGTTATTTAAGAACAGTTGAAATGAGATGAAAATTGTAATAATTTATTTTATCTTTTTTTTTTATCTTTTCTTGGGTTTCATCAGGTCCGTGGTTGTGACAAGTCATATACACACCCGTCCTCATTGAGGAAGCACATGAAGGTTCACGGAAAGTCACCCCCACCTCCAGGTTCCCCCTACGACTCGGACAATTCATCAGCACCCTCCTCTCCTGCTCATCATGGAAGCAGCAGTAATCCTGCGGCGTCACCTCCAAATAACAACAATAACAGTAATAGCAATCACCTTCATCAGCACCAAACCTCACCAAATACCATTCTGCCTCACAACCATACCACGTCTCAACAACTGCAACAACAACAACAACAGCAGCAACAGCAACAACAAACGCAACATAGTCAACTAGGGTCTCAACTGGGAGGACTTGGGGGTGGTCTTGTTGGAGGACCTGGGGGCATTTTGCAAAGTCAAACTTCACTCCATCCACATCATCCAGCTCACCATCCACATCACCCTCATCATGGGAATCACCATCTGTTCAGTATGGCTGCAGCAGCGACGGCTCAGCAAAATAACTTGTCCGAGTGGTATGTTTGCCAAGGGTCAATACCAACACCGCCTTCGACGAATTCGCCCATTCACCATCCACATCACATGACGACGGCAGCTTTTTAGGTTGCTCCTTCCTACGTAAGTAGTAGTAGTGGGACTAGATTTTAAGTTGAACAACAGGCGAACCTTCGTAGTAATCATTATTATTATTCGTCCTGATTTTTAAAAAATGCATTCAGCCAACAGCAGTTTTATCACTTTACATTACAATTAAGCCTAGCCATCGGTAAAGGATTCATGAAAATCGTCATAAACTCCGCAATTCAATCAGATTGAAATTGAAAAGTAGTTGCAATTTTTTTTTAAATGCAAATTTACCTTTTTTTAAATCATTAGTATTTACATACAACCACATCACACATACGTACGTACACGCGCATGAGTTCCTATTTTTAATCATCATCATCATCATCATCATCAGAGGCATCGGAGTTTTAATGGTATGCAGGTTACGTCGTCGTCGCGTTACTTTTTGGTATTTTATTGGAGAAGTATAGGGGGAAGAATTCATTTCGTGCAATGTTTTAAATACTTTACATATAAAATAGTATATTTAATTCGCAAAGCTCAGGAGCATGTGTACATATAAGTTATTTGCAGTAGTAGTAGTAGATTAGTAAACGTTTATATAGTGTTGGAATTTATATATGCCCCGTGTTCGCGATAAGAAAAATATGAAAGGGTTGTTGTGTAGCTGAATTTAAAAAAAAATGTTTGGGTTGTTTTAATTACAATATCTACACACTTACTGTTGTTGTTATTGTTGTTGTTTAATTATTTTCGTTTTTATTGTGATAAAGTCATTCTGCTGATCTTCGTTTTATCATGGTTAAATCGTGTATAACCTAGCTATATAGGTAGAGAGATATCAATACAACACAAAGGCACGACACACGATCTATATTACATGGTACATAATATGCGTAGAGATAAAAAACCGTATTTATATTATTCATAGATTATATATTGTTTAATCGTGCATATATAATATAGTGTACTAAAAACCAGTTTTAAAAAAACGTCTTGCTACTCTCATGCACTGCTAATTAGTACGTACTTACACCATTATATCGCTATTAACACCACATTTCAGAAAGGATGGAATTTAAAACTTAATTAAAGGTAGAGAGAGACAAGTGATGCATGCATATTATTCGTTCTCCCAATGGGTCTTAAATATCAAATCAAAATACGATTGACAATGAGTACCGCGACAAGAAAATTTAAGATCTTGACCCGTAATTCGTAATTTGGCCGCTTTTCATCTCATTCCTTTTTATTCGTTCCAAATTAATAAACCATGTTAAAGCAAAAGGGTTACAAAATTCTCCCCGAAGATGAATTCAAAATAATTGGTTGCAATTTTTTTGTCAAGTGATATTTAATCGTTAAAAATTATTTATCCCAGCAATTAAATGGTTAAGGGCACTCTGCATAAAATGTCTGTGTAATTAAGTTGCATGCTGAGGGATCGAAGCGATGATGATAAAACACGATGCACGATTCAGAATCTCATGTACATAGAATTTTTATAGATATATTAAAATACTAAAGGACACAAGAAAGTTGTAAAATACATTGTTTATTAACCCAGTAAAGTTGTATCGATATCTCGTCGAATCTCTGTACTTATAAAGTATTTATGTATGTACAATGTATAAATGACTTATCGTTGTAAGGTATAAAATAACCAAGGAAGGTATAACCAATTACATTACAATTCCTTACAATTAAAAAATCTCTATATATATTATTATCTTATAAGAATAGGCACATTTAGTGATAAAATAATATTATATATTATATTATATATAAATATATTAACTGTAAAAGTGTAACTCTCACATATAAATATTATATTATATATATATACAGATATCTATGTTGTATTTCAGAGAACAGAGAAAGCTGGAGAAAATAATTGAAAACTTGAGCAAAAACAATAAAAAACACAACTGATCACAAAGAATTCTTTGTAGTACGTGTCTCTTTATTAATCTTGTCTACTAATTTGCAAAATAAATTACTTTACGCAATTTCATCTCGTCAAAAAAGGCGCGAAGGTTGGATACATAAAATGCTTTTCATCAGCGTCCATCCTTATTCTTAGAATTAGCAGCGCTTCAAAAAAATCAAACGCACTCTCCTGTTTATTTTCAAGTAAACTTTCACAATCATTCGTAAACGTTTGTGTACATGGCCTTCTACGCTACAACTTTTCAAGCTTACATATACATACGTACATCATCACATGGCTTCAAAAAAGCATCAAACGAGCGTTTCAGTAAATTTTGCTTGGGTTATAATAGTATGTGGAGTGTGTAGAGCACCATTGTTATACGTTACAGTGAATTATATGGTACTGGAACGATGTTTTCCTAGAGTATCATTATGACTGGTACAATATGTGGATGGACGCATATGCTAAATACCGTGTGCGCGTATGAAGTAGTAAAGTAATCATTTGACATGACAGTCAATTCATGTTTGTTCATGTCACTTCATTTGAAACGTGTCTTTCTTTTCTCTCTTAAATTTCCAGTTGAAAACTGATATTTTGTTTTTCCTTTGACATTGGAAAAGGGAAGAAATAAAGGAAAACTGTAAATACATAGCTTCTAGAAAGTAGTGGAGTGAGCAAAGTGCAAAAGCAAAATCTGATCATGTTTATACATACATACATACACGCTTTTTAAACTTTTTCTCTCATCATTATGTACATACTCCATACCACCGTCACATATCCTTTTTACCAGTTAAACGACACTAGTTGACGTGCACTTTGTACTTGGATGTAGTAGTAGCTTCCTAGTTGAAAGTTGAAACTGCTCATGTTGTACACAGTACGCTTGTAAAAGTGGAGATTGAGGGAGTTTGTGTGACTCAGAGAAAAAAGAGTGAGATCCCTTTCCGTATGTCAGCTTCAGTTCCAAAATCTCGACAGCAGCACCCGAATTTCCCTCTTTGGTTCCGTTGTTTGTTGTTGTTTAGCTGGAGCATTTCATAGAACCTTTCTTAGGGACAACCACATATACATATACACGCATACACCATATTTTTATGTATATAATCGCTTTTATCCAGCATAACGAAAGCTGACGATGGTGGTGGTGCTGCTGCTGGTGTGTCAGTGCATTTTAATATAATGGAGTCAAAAAGGGAAAAACAGTTTATAATAAACTGTCTGTCTGATCTTTGTGATCCTTTTTTTGCTTTTTATACTGTTTGTACAATGATGCCCTTTTGCTTCACTCAATCTATTTCTTGTTATTCCATATGCTAAGCTTCAAACTGTTTTTTTGGCAAGTCATTGTCGTCATCTACAAAAATAATATTATATATCGTTTCCATTTAGCCTGCTCCGGTAGTTCAGAGGAAAACGCGCAGAGTTCCATTTACTTTTTTCAATTTTCTCTTCACTCTACTTGTGTTATTTCCATCCGTGGTGGGTATTATGATATGAAGTAGGTAGGTGTATCTCTGTGTATGTATGTTTTGAATATATACAACACGTTTAAATATGAGATTAACACAATCGTTTATGATTATAGAACGATGACTGTGATTATGATGGGCAGAGGCACGGCACATTTTGCCGGATTCTGTGTACAATGGATTGTTTTTGAAGTGGGATCTCTTTACGTAGTGGCCGTATACTACTAGTACTACTTACCGTCACTTTTGAAGTACTCTGGCAAACATGCTCTCAATTCATAATCAGCCTTCTAAAAAGCAAACGATTTTTTGTACGATCTATATTTTAAATGGTAATGTCATGGGTGAGTACGACGAGTACAACATGACACATGATTTTATAATGAGGAACATGATGAGACGTACACACGTTTGACGTAAATAGTTTTTTTGTGTGTATTGGGCAAGTTGATGCATTCCGTATTGATCGTTTTTGCTACTGGCTTGTCAAGTAATTTCTTTGCCTAATGAGAATCCAAGCGCAGCAGAGCAAATGGTTTACCTCAAAAATGCAATTCAATTTTGTAACTAGTTTCCTCTCTCAAAGGATACAGTAAATGTGTTTGTAAATAAAATGGTGGAGGAGAGGAGGTAGCCTGCAAAAAATGATTGATTGACTTTGACTTTCCTCCTGGAGGAAGCTTTTTAGTGTGTGCAGAAAAAATGGAGAGAAAAAATATGTTTAAAATTTCCAGTTCAAGTCGAAATAGAAAAAGAACACTTGCGGTTTGTCATAATTAAAGATCGAATACAAACATACATATAGCCTGACATGCGTAGACTAACTAAATCCGGAGGTCGTTGGATTGCAACTAAAAGCATGGCATGGTGGTGGTTTTGTGAGATGATAGTGCTAACTACTGGAGAGGTTTCGCTGGTGAAACAAACACGGTGCGGCTGATGAGGAGAAGACAAAAAATCTTCTCCAGAGTTTAAAGTGAACGAACGGGAGTTTATCTGCAAGGCAGAAAACATGCGGAGGGGAATGTCTAACACAAATAAATAAATGTCAATACAGTAAATAGGAAAACGTGTGCACCCCACAGAAGGTGCTGACTGATGGCCTGAAGCAAGTAAGAAGTCTGTGTCTTGTTTGAATCTATACTTGACGTCAGCAGTCGTTATTTTTATGAACTTGAAGCTATACAAGTGAGTGAAAAGCAGCGTCTCCATTTTCATTTAAAATTTCCAGAATTTTATAGAGAAGTAAACCAAGCTTAAGCAAAACGGACGAACAAAAATATCGAAGGAGAAGAAATTGCACTTAATTGTAACATGAGAAGACCCTGGAGATTTCAAGGATTTTGTGCTCTATTTAAAGAGAAGCAAGGCATCCTAACCATAACATACAGATTTTTAATAATTGCTTTCTTTACGAGGTTACGAAGTAGGTAGGTTTTATGTCACGATATAGAATCGCAACACCGTCTATAACAGTTCTAGCTGTTTCTTGTAAATACTACTTTTAGCTAGGAAAACCTTGACGTTCTGTTATTGTTATTAAGTAGCGAAGGCTACTTATTGCGATCAGGTTGTCTGTCCGTCTGCCTGTCCGTTAGTCCGTTCATCTGTCTTCAGTCTGTGCTATTACTCAAGAACGGATATTATTTTTGAAATTATGTTTTCGCCAATCGATAGCTCATGGTTCCAGTTGTAGAGCATACCATCTGATAAGGCGTAATGTACGGTTATCCAAAACCATTAAAATTTAAGAGCATCTTAAACAATTTTTTTAAACTTTGGGACACCATAAATCGGGAACTAATGATTCAATGCATGTGGGTACTTTGGGCATGACCCTCTACAAGTGGACCAAAGTGTGGCTTAGTAGGTTATCAGGGTCAGAAATCATTGAGATTTATCTAAAGTATCTGTGGGTTGATCTTGACCTTTGGTATGTAAGAAATTTTAGGTGTCATATTTGTTTTCTTGTTGTCCATTGATATTTTAATTTGTACCTTCGCTACTTCACTATGTGATTTTTTTACAAGTTTTATTATTATTATTATGGATGTGGATAATAATGATAGGTGTTCTTAAAAATTACGTGCTTTGCTCGTCATCTGATGCTACATGGACCTAAAAATGGACATCAAATTGAGTAATTTCTATCCCCATTCGTGTAGTATATATCTCATATCGAAAAAGTCATCGGTGAACGCATAACACCTTCCTGTCATTTTACGTGTATACCACACGTACAACGACAATGAGAAATGAAATATGGCAATATTTCCTGCACAAGTTACAATGCAACATGGTTTCTACTTTCAAAATGTCGTTTAAAACTTTATATTCAAAACTATTATGGTTCAATTTTATGAACGAGGTTTAAATTAAAACTGTCTACTTTATAGTAATTATTCACGCTATATTTCTATATCAGCTTTTTGGAGGATGCAACTATATACGTGATTGCCAAAGTTGCCACCTGCAAATAACTATTATTTACACTTAATCGCAATAGTAAATTGGACGTAAGGTTAAGGCAATAAAAGTATGTATGTACACGTTTCATGAACTCATCGTTTTAGATCAACTCTCCCTCTCTCTGTGTCTCTACAACTATTCTTCAAATTATCTGGATGCCTTTGAATACTTTTGTTACCTCATAAAAGGATAATCACCACCTGTCGTCCTTTATAAACGAATTAACATCATCATTAAAATATACAATTACACTAAAATATTTAATTTACATTTTTACCGGGTTCCACCCTACAGCATTGTTAATCCGTCTTCACTCTTAGTCCAAGTTGGCAAAATAAAACTTGAGGAAAATCCATTTATTTTTTTTAAAGGCATAATAATAAACGATAAATGCGAGCATGCCATTTCACTGAAAAGGCAAATTTTGCATGCAATAAAATTATGACTATGATTATATAATAATATTCTGCTTTTCTGGTAGCGTTCCTCTTTGTCTTGCTCTGTCACTAGTGCGTCCTTAATTTAAATACCCGTAGATAATCCGTTCCGCTGCCAGGTAATTTATTTCGTTTCCCCATAAATATATATGCATAATATATGTACCAATATACCACAATAATCGTAGCATATTTCAAATACCACAAGAGCACACGACAACAGCTCATTTCACAGTTGCACAATTCAGCATTCATCGTTTTTTCTCTCAGATGAGATACTGTACACACAGAGAATTACATATAGCCAATAATTGCCAGTAAAAATCCACCCAGGAGACTTTTCCATCATCAGTCAGGCAGTCATCAAACACGCGATGACAAGCACAAATAAAGCTACAGTTACATAAAACGATAATAAAGTATGAATGCACACAGCCATATCCACACAAGCAAAGCTTTTTAATGCCTGTCAAAAAACGAAAAAGTGGTAAAATAGTTCAGATCACCTGCCTGGCTATGTTTTTCCTCTTTTGCATGTCGAAACGAGAAAAGAATTATGCAATTGGCAACCTCTCGCTGTTTTTTCTGCATGCACATAATACACACATACTTATGCAAAGTAATTGAAAAAATAACAACTACACACACACACACAACACGAAAGAAAATGAAGAGAGAAAACGTATGTAATGTGTGGACTTGCTTTGCACAGCGCTCGCGTCTCTGCAAAGCTTTCAGTAAATATTAGCGTTTTTCTCTTCAGATGAAAGATTTGTATGATAATATGTATAAACAATCTATACACAGGAGGTGGAACATACGCGTAAAAAATGCCTGTTTTGTGTACTGGGTATGCTTGGGTAGAACGATCAAGATGATGGTGATATGCTCTGGTGAAAAAAATGGTTACATTTCTCCACTACAAAACAGCTATGCAAAAAATCTACATTCCAAAACACCTGAACGTATTCAAGAAGCTCTCAAAAAACTCTATTTCACACTCTCTGCTACCTCAATTCCACCGGTGTGTGAGATGATTATTATTGCACCACTCGCTATGATACCACATGGATGGATGCAGAGAGAGAGAGAGAGGAGGATGATAATGGCATATCTGCATACCTACCCAGTAAAAGTAGAAGACGCGCAGGTAAACCGACAGGCAGAGGGGCAAACAACAAGCAGCAGCCGTGTAGCAAGATATTTTAAGAAGACGTTTTTATTTATGTTCCCCGTCTTTTTTGGCCTTCCTGATCGCAAAGATAACGACTAACGACGACAACGATGATGATGAGGTTGATATGTAAGGGGTATGGTGAACATTTGTTATAATCTTCAATATATATGTAATTCGTATCATATGGAGATATTATGATAATGCTGGAAATAGTGATGCTAATCAGGATATATATGCACAGACACACGCATTCTACAAGCATACCTCTGCTCCTGCTGCTGCTGAGATAGTTAAGGATGGTCGTTGTTGCGTTTTTTAACGTTTCAAATGAAACAACAGCAATATCACACAAACACACTGGATGTGTGGCTGTTAGGTTTAGAGCAATGATTGCATTGTTGACTGGTGGAAGTGGCAGGCTCCAAAAGTAAACTTAGCCAAGAAGAAAATGATAAAATGAATAACGAAAGTAAAGTAGTAGTGAAGTGGTTGTATGGAGTAATAATATGGGCATAATGTGAAGTAGTGGTGGTGGTTGCAAGTAGAAACCTACCTAAAGTAGTAAAAAGAGAATACAAAAACTTTTTCCACTTGGGTTGACGATGGCGGTGATGATGATAATGATGAGTCTTTCTAGACAGCATTGCGCCTCTCTGGTATGCAGCCTTGTCCATGTGCCGCATGGAGTCAAAAAATATTATGCATGTGTGTGTGTGTGTGTGAGGAAGAGATGTGGAATGAGAAACGAGGGAAGCAGGATGATGATGAACAGCGTTCTCTCTCTCTCTCTCTATCCGATGTGAATTGTTAACGTAGAGGATTCAAAAATGTGGCTTTCAAAGGTGCGCTCACAGTGATATTATGAGTACTGGCTGAAATCTGTATTGTTCCTGGTATATATGGGTATAGTATAAGTATACGAAAATGGTTTACAATGAACTGGAGATGTACACTGCATGATGACTTATTATACTGGAAAGAAATCTCTTATACGCAATAAATGTTGAACTGGAGGAGACAAGTGTGTAGTGAAGGTAAGCTAAAGGAATTAGCCAACAACGTGGATTATGGAGATTGCACATTTATAACACTTGCCTACACACTACACACACACATGCCCTCATCTCAAGTTGCTGGTTGTTTGTATGAAATTGTTTGAAAAAATGAGAGCTCTTCTCTCTCCCTCTCTCTGGAAAAGGAAGCTTCAACTTGGGCTTGGCTGAAAGTTGAAACAAGAAACGTTTCAACTTTTAGACGTACATCATCGCCCGTATTTACGGTCAACAATGGCTACATGACTCATGGTAAACTGCTGCCTTATAACCATTTATCAGTGTTGTTTGTCCACAGCTCATACTAGCATTAAAGTAGGATGAGTGTCCCTGGCCAAAGAGAGAATATGGGCTTGGTGGTGAGCAGATCTAGTTACATATAATAATATTATGGACATTTGAACTTTTTACAACGAAAAATATCTACCAAAACATCAAAGTATAATAGCACTTTTACGCATTTGATTGTCATAATCGCCAGATATTGTGACGAAATTGATCAAGTTACAAGAAAAGATATCAGATTATTACACAGAGAATCCAGTGACAAACATTTCGTTGCAAACTTAGATTGTTGGTGGGTTTTACGGGAAATTATATATTTAATTGGCACGTAATCTCTTTTCAGTGCAATTTTATAGTGTCAATAATTTTTGTTTGTCAAAATTTTCAAATAAATTGAAATCATCCAAAAACGGTCTTTCTTCACCGGAGTTTTCAACATCATTGGGAAAGAGATGATGGATTATTGCAAGTATAGGAGCATGGTTATAATGGTTCTCTGTGCATTCGAAGAATGCTTCCAAGAAGAACACTATTAACAATTTTCAGGATCATTAGTAATTGTCAAACTAACTGACCCTTACGACTGTTTTGCTACGGATAGATAATTCTCTTTGTGAAGAAAATACAACCTTCTGTAGTGTTCTTCAACTTGAAAGGAAAGTCGTTTCATCCGTTCAAAAGCTCCAAAAGAACGTACCACCACCACAACGTAATTTAACTTAGGATAATTTCCCAGCATCCCTTTATTTTTTAATAAATACCATCACCACTTACCACCGCCCCGTTTTACACCTTTTCATTTTTCATTCGTTTCTTCAAGTTCACCAAAATCACAATGCCTTATTTACTCATTTGACCTTGGTTGTGGTTTTCCACAGAATTAATGGGAATTTACGCATATGTATTCCACTTGATCCTCAAAGTATTTTTGGCAGACAATCTGTTCTGAAACGCTGCATAGTTTAAGGTCTCTAGGTACATAAAACTTGGAACTTATGAAAGGATCACTTTTGCTGTTGTTCGGTGGCGTATAAGGACACAGGTGTAAATTTTAATGAGCCCTAAAAGAAGATTCCCATTATTTATGATGACGAACATCTCCCTCTCCCTTGTATACATTTTAAACTATTAACCAACGCTTGGTGAAGAAAAAGGTCAGTGGTGATGGTGCGGTAATAGCTGCGAGTTACGAAGAAAAAGTGAAGGAATGAAAGATGAACTTCATGACAGATCTTGCTCAGCACTGATTAGACTCGGTCTCTCGGCCACCACCTCGGCAAAGGGAAGGGATCGCAATAATATTGCATAATCGACTGAAAAATAGCTTTCTAATAAGCATCAAATGCAATTAAAAAGAAGCATTTTATTTATGAATTCCATGCTGACGGCTACACCCGGAGGAGCAATAACACATTTTTTTTTACTGTACTCACTGCTGTCAAGTGGGATCTGTTTGGAATTTGCAAAAAAATACTCATGTGTGGACTGATTTCATGCAGACGCAAACCAAATACGCCAGTAGGTGTTCGTACTGCGCGTATAACAATTACAACTGTATACGAAATACCAATTGTTATTTCTGAATGCTTTGAAAAGAGACTCATACGACGAGAGGGAGTGCTTAAATTAGTATCCATATTATTTGTATTTAAAGCTCAGTTCTCCCCTGCAAAGCTTTATAAACTTGCACGTACCATACCTACTACATAATTTTTTACTTTCCATTGTACGTGTGGAGTGTAGACGAGACTTGCTGGTAGTAAATATATCAAGTATTTAAAGAAAGTGTCACCTCCACAAAAAATTGCCTTTGCATACATAACTTCTATGACTGGACTCTGGAGAGGAGATACGTATTACCGTCTATTCGATCTGGTGGAACATGGACGGTGTAATAGGTTCAATAATGGTTGCTTACTGCTATACTGGTATCGTGGTAATAGGTATAAAATGCTGAAAAAAGTTGATCTCTTATTTGGAACAGGTGTTCACCCATAAATGTTGCTATTGTACCTGCAACAGCAGAAGCGGTTCTCTCGGCTTGTCGCATCCTTCTTACATACTTACATTTTGTGTGTCTCTCTGGTGGATAAAGAAGTGGAGTGTCTGTCTACTTGCTTGCCTTTTTTCTTGAGAGCTTTCATGCAGTCACATTAGTATACGGTATGAACAGTGCAACAAGCGGTATGAGTTTGATGATGGAGGACAAAATCTTGCCAACCGATCCAACAACAATAGGGACACGATTACAAAAAACACTCTCGAGTGAGTAACTTCTTTCTAGAGTGTATGTATATATCCTAAGTTCATATTCTCCAGAGGGCAGGCTCTCTCGCAGTACAACAATACAAATACCTTTTCCACTCTAACGATTTTATAGTGACCAAAATTGTTTGCGCTCTGCGCTACGAAATCTGTGCAAAAATTGAACAGGTATACTTTGTTGGCAAAACGGATATATTGACGGATGTTTGAAATGGAGCAATCCTAAGAAAATAACATGACCTACAGATGAAATCTATAATGATACTTATATAATTAATTTCAGGTAATGTCATTCAAAACAAAAACTATCATAAACATCAATACTTTTCGCATTACACCGTTAAACTAAAATATACTTAATTAACTGTCCACTTTACTAGTACTTTAAGATCGCCTGAAACTGAAGTAGGATTGAAAGTGAATGTTGGTGAAAATCAATTGAAAAATAACCAAATGCTAATAGTCGCTATTTAGTTTCCAAATAGATTTTGGTTAGGTTTAATCTATTCCGACTGGTAACAACATCGTATTATTTATGCTATTACCTGCGTGTGTGTCGTGAAACGAACTACAAAAACATGCCATTCACTGTTAGACAATTTGATAAAAAAATGCAAGTTGATATTTAAAATCAATTCTGAAATTGTATCTAATTTTGCCTTTGCCACAACCATCTTACCCATTACCGTGTGTCTACGTATATTATTGTTCTACAAAATCATTCCTGTCAAAAGATTCTTCGTATTAGATAAATGTTCAAGGCGCCGAACGCGACATGATTGGAGGAATTCCATTAGAGAAGCTATGTACATAATCTATACATCTCTCTCCACATCAAGATTTTTCATTGATTCATCATCGACTTGTTTGAAAGAAAAGAACTTTATTGTTACATCTTTAGGTACGATTCTATGAAATGCCTGCTACACGCAACATCAACAACAACGGCAACAGACGAGGGAATTCCATTGCAATGGAATTCTTTCTTCAAGTATATCTGGAAGAGCAGTAACCAACTCAATGTGAAGGAAACATTATGTAAAATAGTTACAATATATCAAAGCTGTTATAATAGTATGTTTGTACCTATTAAGTTATGCACTATTGATCACGGTTCTCAAAAAAATGGTCTAAATGAATTGATTGATACAAGTTTTCAATGTAAATTGAACAGGAAAAATATTGAATTGTTTACTCGCGTAGACCGATGAATGATGATCGTCGCAGCAAGTCTCACAATGCGCAATCTATTTATAATGATAACACAAGACTACTCGACACATACATACACACACAGAGGTATAGCTATATTCCCCACCATACAGGTAAACAAACGTGTAGTTCGCGTTCTCTTTTCTCATCATCATCAATACTCCATCATTAATGCATCATACATACATATTATACAGGATATGTGCTTACCTGAGGTATAACTTTGATGACTTGTGGTGGTGCATTAACGATACGATGATGATTATGATTCTTTTCTATGTTGCTTTGCAGCAAGGATAATAATATGCAGACTCCTTTCCTCTGATTTTCATAGGTAGACAAGGACAGGCAGAGCGCAGAACAGAATTGTCCATGAAGTTCATTTTGAGTCTATTATCTTCTCAAAGTGAATGAGTCAAGACGGGGACGATGATATTTATGTTATGATAGCAAGATACGAGCAGAGAAAAAAGATTTCATATCAAACTTCACATCATTTATGTAGATACGGTAGGTATGTTTAGTAACAAAATATCTCTCTCTCTCTCTCTCTCTCTCTCTGTTACTGCTTTTATAATGAAGTACGAGCAAAAGGTAGACGAAGAGCATGGCAAAACAACAACAACACAAGTAGTTCCACCCATGCATTGCCCAGGTACATGATATACTGAGACAGATCTTTGGCGTGAATAATTAAATATTTTTTTAATTCAGTATGATATAAACTAACAGACAGTCATACTTATCATCACACGACCGGTTTCCGTTTCATAAATGCAGTTTTCTTAATTGAAACTACAATTTTGGCTTTCATTTTTCCAACAAATTCTCTACAACATTTTGTGGTTTTATGTTGACCATTTATTTATTTGACGTCAATGAGTTTATTTTGTAGATGAAAAAAATTCAAAATATAGTGCTGCATTTTAGCAGGGCTTGGCTGCTTGTCTATACAGGTATAGATTATAAGCTTTATCGGTCAACCCCTTTGTGGGGGAAAATCATTTTACTCTTCTACTGCAGGTATTGTAATCTTTTCGTCAATTTGGCAAAAAAATTGTGATGGGAAAATTTCCCTGTAGGGTTGTTACGGGGGAAAGTAATGTCACTATATTAATGCATATATGGTGTGAGTGTGACCTTGTGACGGCTCATAGGAAAGGGTTCATCGATTTGACCAAGAAAGCATCCTGCTCTTTCTCATCCACCGTTCATTCTTTAAGTATAACAGATTTATTGTTGTAATTATTATTATAACTTATAACTCTACCGTTTTTGATTTCCAGTGTTCAATAACCATACACAAATAATGTGTAATTGCATCCATAATTATTACCGCAATTATGGCAAACAAGTGAACGATTCACAATGAAATTCTAGAAAGAAAAGAAAAATCAGAACAATACATACCTACGTTCCTTCGTTGTACATTGCATTAGCACAACAATGAAGCCAAATGAGGAGCATATGCTCTCGTTTTTTTCTGGAATCACCCTACCCACAACAAATAAAAGCTTTCCTATCTCCTATATACCATTATGCTCATCATAATGATATGATCATACCAATTTTTGTTATCAACTTAACCCATGTAACCAATCTAGTAATTTGGTATATTCTTGTAGACACATTGAAAGCTCACACACAAAAATCAAGGGGTAGTATCGTTGTCGTCGTCATCATCATCTCATCGACCGACATCACACACCACATTATGTACATTACTGCTTGCTTGTTAAAAGGAAATGTTTTTGTTTGACACGACCCAGTCATCAGCCAGAGTATTCATGCAAGCGTATGAGTTGCAGCTTATTAAATATTCCCATCATCATGATTTCTGATTTGTATTGATTTTCTAGACGATTACTTGAAGAGAGTATGATCACAAGCTTTTTGTGTGCAAACTAAACTAAAAAAAACTCTTTCAACCATTTTTCATGCAGCACACCACCACCACAACCACCATCAACAATTCTATGAATGTGCGTGGCTTTAAGATTTTTGTTACTTACTGGACTCGAATGACCAATGCAGACAAGAGGGTGAGTCAAGAAAATAGAGAAATTAGCAAATAACTCAGTTGGTAAATTGACAGGATTTTTCTTCCGAGCATGTTAACGAAAAGGTGTTTGTGTAAAGCAAAGCAAGTTGAAAATGTGTGGAATTGAATGTGTTAACCGAATGCCTATTACCCATGTGTATAACTTTATATACATCGAATTGGTTTATAAATGTGCACTTATGTATATGTTTGTGCTTAAGTAAGTATAGTACCATTTATATGCTCATCCGGCCATGTGCGCTGAAAGTTGGGATTGTGTAATGTAATAAAAAAGGCTTGGTGTCGACGTCGATGGTGATGATGGGTTTAAAAATAAGTGAAGTGAATTATATTTTGTGTTGTGAGGGTTAGGTAAAATGTACACAGGAAAAAGCTATTCCCAATTCCTTCTAAATTGTTAGCTTACATACCCACATTCACTCTAATAGTTTCTTGTTTGTATGAAGTGACAGGTGTAATGATGTAAAGTACGATTCAAGGAATGTATGTAGATATATTTTTTTCTTATTTAATAAACATGATATACATACAACAAAGTACTTGGTAAATATTTATACAAATAAAAATGTATTTTTGTTTATGGGAAAATACAATGTACACTTTGCACAGTGCGAAAGTAAAAATTTTAACATAAAAATTATAAAAAAATAAATAATGTAGAAGATATACGATAACTTTTTATTTGTGGATAAAAAATTAAACTCTGAAATATTTAAACAATTAAATATATTCCGCAAGATTACACGATAGTATAGTGAGAAAATGAGTAAAAATCGCTTGCAACACGCAAAGTTACGTTTCGCAGTTGTTTGTGTTACTTCTACACACCCAGGTCAAGACTCAAGACAGGAACCCAGGTACGCACTCATGCGCGAGTTCACAAGGTGCTGTTTTAATTGTTTTAATAATGCGTGAACAGTGAATTGATACAACCTGTTTCATGAATTAAAGTTACCTTTCCCGTTTCCCAGAATTGTCAAGAAATAAGGATCTTAGGAGGGTACGATTAAAATCCCAATTTCATACTAATTATACATCAGTCCCAGTCCCGGATATCATTTGAAGGCCTCAAAGTTTTTATCCAACATTGGTAACTACAACCGGACCTACTGCTAAATACTTAGATGATGATACGTATTATAATTGACGTAGCCTTTTCAAAGAGTATTAATTAACTGAATATTTTTAAACGTATAGACAAAAAACTTTTTGCAAATCAATTAAAGATACTAATATATAACACAAGAAATTATTAAATTATAAAAAAGTTAAAACATTTATTGAGTTAAACAAATAATTAATTTAATTGTGGTCAGACTCACCGTTCCAAACCTCAAACCTGAACAATAAAATCTTGTAATGCATGACTACTTCCAAACAACTTTAAATAAGCATCAATTCCACAAAATAAGGATGTAATTTATTTTCAAATTAGTCTCCATTTTGCCTACGTAAATATTACAACAATTGTGTAGAAATCCGCTTAAATGAGTTTTTATTAATTTGAATTAAACAAATTGCAACTAAAAGCAGGTACACGCATGATCACACAATATTATTATTATTATGGCAGATCACCACTGTGCCTAAATACACAAAAAAAGGCGTATGAAAACGAAACAATCTTGTTCTGTGTGTATGTATACAAGTTTAAGCAGACAACTTAACTCAAAAAGTGAACAAAGCAAAAAGAAGCTCCACTTCTACCCTCGTGCTCCTCTCTCTAGCTGGCGAAGACGCAACGCTGTGAAGCGGAAAGGTGAGAAAGGGTTTCCACCGAGCTCTATCTCCAACTCGAAGAACTACTAAAAAGGTGTCAATAAAAATATCCTTGTCTTCTTTTCCAGACTGCCTAAAATATGAAAAGGCAGCAGCAGCGCCAACACTTTTCAGACGAACTTAACAGCCTTCTTTCCGAGTGAGGGCTCGCTGCTAGAGCTCACGTATCTCACATTTTTCCCGTGTGCCTTTTCGTTTAAGCTTGAATCTTTGCTTTCTGTGATACAATACAAAATATATTATCTAATTTTCAAATCGTTGCATAAAATTCATTGTTTTTACTTCAAGCACAACTGTCAATAGATAAATAAATTAGCACAGTGTGATAGATTTTTATATCATCGTTCACAGCAGAGCAAAATCGGGGAAAGTTATCCATGCAAGCATTTCTGCAATAAATTATTTTCTCTCGATAAAAAAACTTCATAATTTTATCACTCTTTTTTTTATCATACCCGGCAGTATCATGAATTATATTTCTGAAGTGAAAGCAATCCACCGTGTGACTCTTATCATTGCTTTTGTGAATAACAAAAAGTGCTTAATATAGGCTGCCTAAAACAAAAATTAGTTCTACCCTTTTTTATGGTAAAACGTGTAGCAACTATAGAACATATTATCATATACCCTCTCTACAAACAGGAGCAGCTTACAAAGCCATTACATTTTTATTACTTTTCATTGCATGATGCATGCAAACTTTTAGGTGTAAAACGTGAGAAAGGGTAAAAAATGTTTTAACCAACTACATGCCACAATGTTCATAAAATTTCTTGCTCATCTATATATGTACTATGTAGTATGCACCGGCAATTGAAACTCATTGCCTTTAGTATATACTATTGTTGTATGTTGCTAGAAACCGTAATTAAAAGGCGCAGGCGCTAGACTCATCTCTACTTATTATTAATTATTATTATTATCAGTACCCGTTTTCACTGCACATATTCGGCCATGTAAAAGGTATTCATAAATTACTCTTGTGTGTTAGTGCAATTCTTTACCAGTAACATGATATAAATATCCTTAAGGTATATTCTGACAAGGGGAATGAAATTCAGAATAGATTCCCTTGTCCATTGCAGCGCAGCCCCATTTGGTGAGCAGTGATGCGGTGTAAAATTGCATACATCTTCTACGCTCAAGTATTTTTTCCAATTTGGAATTTAAAAATGCAGAAATTCCAGCAACAATAAAAAACCCAGAGCTATTATAATGTGCCCGATGGCATAAAACACAACCTGCATGCAAATTTAGCGCCAAGAACGGGAAAGAACGGCGAGAGAAGAGCTGCTCACTTACACGCATACACAAGACCTAGAGAGCCACCAGAGATCTCATTAAATATGTATGTAAACTAAGCTTGACGATTACCATAAAAAGTTCAAGTGTTATTGTTAATGAGCTTTTGTAATATGTATTGAAGGCTCTCTCTCTCTGCTTGGTGAACCATTTGCATGCATGGTTGCATATTAGTACGTACTTTATCTACGTGGTCCGTACAAAAAAGTACTTAGCTCTCTGGCCGTCGTGTTAATAGCAACTCCTCAAATGATTTTTTAACTCGTTCTTCTACTAGCTTCTCTCCTTACTCATGTGTTGTTTTTTGTTTTCCTTTAATCCCTACAGCATTTATGTTCTTGGTTGCCCGTTCCGTTTTGCCCATCTCTCAAACAACCAACCAGCAGCGCCACCATTATAAAGTCGTTTTTTGGCCGGCTATAGCGTGCATTCACGATTATGATTATTACTACGAACATGGCTTTTGGCAGGAGATTGCATTGCATGTTGAATTTCGTTGATGTCTGAGGCTGATGATGAGTGCTCATCCTGCCTATAACCCGTCATTAAAAAAGATACAGCCCATCTTTTATAAAGTTGGACAGCCTTCTTTTCTCATCTTCATTTCTCATTCGTGTTGCTCATTTGTTCTGCTCGGATTTTTTTCGAAAGGTAAAAATGCTCCCGGTAGTAAATAAGTTTTAAGTTTTCTTTTAAAAAAATCCAGAAATTTTTACACAAAATAAAGCACAAAAACATTTGCACCACTTTGTTAATTAATCTAATCATTTGTTAGAACACCAAATTACCAGAAAAATATTATATGCTCTTTTCTCAAAGTTTAGTTATCTATCAAGTAACAACGATTATAATTACTTCGGCACGTTCAGTAGCTGACATTCCATTAAATCTGTGGCCCACTAATTTCTATTCCAATTCCTTATTTGATTTCTTTTAATGTCTTTCTAAATAGGAAAAACGCACAGCGCTTTCTACTACACTGGCCAGTGTTTGGCGCGCCAAGAAAAGCTGAAGAAAAACAAAGACACACCAATTAGTCGAAATGGCCCTTGTAAAACTTTGGCATACATGGCACATATATTTGCTGTTGTGTGTATATACACCGTATAGCGTATTTACATGCATGGGTAATTGTAATACATTTTATACTAAATATGGACGAACAGGTGACAAATGTGACAGCACGAATTGTTGAAAACATTCATTATCTTTCGTTAATTTACATGTCAGCTAGATATAATGCAGAGAGATATATGCGTTTTCTTTTGATTCATTCATTCAAACCGCACATGATCTTTTGTTTTGCAAAAACAAAAGAATGGCGTTATTCGTTATTACTAAAAATGTACATACTACCTATACGTGTGTAGTAGAAGGTAACAACACAGTCATGCTTTTAATACATGCATGCTAACACACCGGCAGTAAATGCAGCCTTACATATATGTATATATACAAATGCACGTGCGTATCAACTAGCCAACCATGATGCATTAAGCATACAATTGTATGTTCATATATAAATATGTTGTATGTAGGTAAGCATTAATCATTGTCATTTATTTTAGTGCTAAAATCTATCAAATTATATCCTCCAAAGAAATGTTTTGATATTGACTGACACCTAGCAATCACCTCGCATGCAATGAAAAAGAAACAGGTGAATCATACATACAATAGGTATATATTCACAAAAGAGTAAAAAAAATACTCGCTCAAGTTTTATGAATGAAGTGCCGTGTGTTTAATGAGATGATACTAACGACGGCCGGTTGAAAGAATAAAGCTTTCGGCCGTATTCATCACAGGATACGTTCCCCATTGTTTATAGGCTTTTCAAATTGCGAGAAGAGGTATACAAACAATAGAATTTGAGAAGACATAAATGAGAGGGACGAATTAAGAACAACGATAAGGAGATTGCGTCGAGTGTGAACCTGTACTGGTGCTAAATCGAATGTCTATACATAAGAACACCATTGCATGTTACGCGAGCTGTCGTAGTTCTGCTTGCCAAACATTTAAACTCGTACTCAAATTATTTACTACTGGTGCGAACACTAATATATATCCCAGCACAATTAGTGTTCATCAATTTGTAAATGGCCGGGTGAAGATTTTAAAATAATATAGTTAAAAATTAGTCTAGCATTGAAAAGGTTACTAAATTATAATAATTACCCCTGCAAGAAAGCCGAATCTCAGCTTTGAATAATTTACTGTGTATCTTATCCATTTTTTATATCAACGCGATCGCGATTCACAGTACTAAAGAAACACAAAATGTTTTACATTTCATTAATGTGCCGATGGTGAGTACGTTGGACTTGGTCGCCGTCGTCGTCTCACAATGTTGAAAGAATAAGTTATACTCGCGAGCTGTATTCACTTTTCCTCAAGGATATGCTGAAACTTTTTAGTGAGCAAAGCGACAATTTTTGCAAGTGACAAGCGCAGCCACGCCCATGCAATTGGAAATTGTCAAAACCGGCTGGCTCCCGTCATCGCCACCACCACCGGTCCACCAACTCAACACAATGCTTTTGTTGTCTCCTCTTTTCGCCATCCGCACACACACTCCTTTCAGAAATCTCCAAAGCTAAACTGCATATATTCCTTATTGCTATACGTGGAACGCATTGTAATCGGTTGTGTGCATAAGCATATACATTGTATACTTGATTCACACACCATACAAACTATAGTGTTGTTTGTATGAAGGCATTTATTCAACTTTCTTTAATCCCAAAATTTTCTGTGAGGGGAAAGTAACCATTATATACCTCACGTATATAAGATTGTCGTATATAGCAGAAAAAAGTGGAAAGCGACGACAAGCAAACGGTAGAGTTGTTGTGTAGCACACTAAAGTAATATTCTTCTCCAACTTTTTAGCTGTCGCCTCTTCTTATTCCACCCAAAATCTTCGAGCCGAACTCTCTGCTTTAAATACATCCCAAAATCTTGCCGCCTCGTGAACCCACTACTACAGTGTTTGCTTATATTGGGCATTTTGTTAAGCCAAACAGAAACCTTTGTCGACAAAACATATAAGCTTTGTCATGTCTAAGGGAGTTGCACTTTTGTCAACTTCCAAGTAACTGGGAGTGTATGGAGCCACTACTTTTCTTCGTTTCGGGAGTCAAGCTTTCCCCCTTGCATGACCATCATATTGTAGCACATTGTAATATTCTTTAAGTCTGTAGATATTTCTGTACGGATTGCATATATATTTCTATAAGTATATAAGTTTAATATTTTAATGTGTTGAGCTAACCGAAAAAAACGCCGTTTTGATGTCAACCGTGCTCTTGTGGGTACACTTGTGATTATTGCTCATGGTCTGGTACTGCAAGCCGTTTACATGTTGTATGAATGAATGCAAGCATGCATAACATCAGCAAAACCCATAAAACATAAATTACAACAATGAATAGGCATGCAGTAAACGAGGGAAAAGTAAAAGTAAAGCAAAGACAAGGGCAAAAGCGAAAACTTTTTGTTTCGTAATGGAAATACTGTGATTACCACCACACAGCCACATAGCAGCTCATCATATCATCATCAAGCTATACATCCTATATATATGAATATATGCCCGTATAGTTAAATCACTTTAGGAGGATCACAAAAGTAAAGTAGCACCCTTCTCTTTCTCTCTTCTTCTTCGCCTCTGAAAAGTTGGCCCTCTTCAAAAGAAACTTTTTTTTTGTTCGCCGCCTAGTTCTCTAGTATTTCTCTTGGTCCCTATCCGCCACTAACTCCACTACTATACGACTTTCACATGAAAACTGGGAAAATGAATCAGGGAGTCACACAAGCGAAAACACATTTTCCGGGTGATGAAAAAGAGAAGAAGCGGGTACAACAACAAGAGAGAGAAAATGGTGAGGAGTGTGTGTCTGCGGTAGGTATTTGGATGGTGGTAGGGTAAGGATGACGGTTTGTGCTAGATATAAATACACGACAACATAGTACAGCCAAGAGAAATCTCTTTGTGTATGTTTCCCTGTTATTGTGTACTTTATTACAACAATACTGCATTATTCTTGGCGTTGCTGCTGATGATAATGATGATGGTTCGATGAATTTCCCAAACAGTGTTGGTGGTGGTGGTACGATACTTTTTTTTAGATCTATTTGTTTGTGTGTATATTCTTCTGTGTGGATAAATGTTGATGATCGCACACACGACTTGCACCCTTTTACAACAGTTATTGACTTGATGGCACTCGTCCTCCTCATAAATAAACTTACAATTTATATCAATAAAAGTGGCGGCGGCGATAGTGGTGGCTGAATGGTTTGCAGGGACAACATGGTCGGGATTATTTAAATCACTGACAAAGATGTAATGAACAAGTCTTCCTGAAAACGACTCTTGTCATTTTGCATCTTCATATATATTTTTGTAATAGCGACGTTGCCCATGTTTTCAGTCACTCTGTCTGTGCACAGTACAGTAGACGCGCGTTTGTTGGAAAAGCTGGGGGAAAGCTAAAGTGGGTTTGTACAATGAAAATGCAAGTGGCCGGAAAAAATCGATTAAGGATGTGATGGGAAAACAATAGGGCTTTCCACAAACAGTGTGAATGTACGAAGGGCGGTAAAAGGAAGCTAAAGGCGACTTTCTTTTCGACTGATCCTGTCATTTACGGCGGCACTTACTGTTAATGTTTAAAATTTAATCCAAAAACACCTACTGCAATCGTAGATATCGGTTGTTGCATTTTTATTCAATTCCAAACATATCGGCATTTTTGTCCTTATGTAATAATTATTTTATTGATTTTCTCAAAAAAATTGCAAATATAATTTAGTCTTAAAAATTTTGATTGTGACTCGTCAAATGGCTAGAGAACCTTTATTACTTTATTAAGACTTGTTATTATACATCAATATATAAGTCGGTTTGCTTTTATTTAAAACACGGTAGAAATATTGGACAAAACAGGTTCAGTTGCAAAACAGCCGCCGTTGAAAATAATTTCTCCTTATTTATTTTCCTTACGCAATTGCGGGAAACATACAACTTATTTCAACAAATGATTTTCATTTTTGAACGGTCAAAAGCTGGATATGTACTTTGTACTTTGTTCTTTCCCGTCAAGAAAAAAATGAGGTATGGTTTAATGACACGATAAGTCAGGCAGAAATAATAATGATCTTTCAAATGAGCATCCTTTCTCAATGTCATTGTCAAATGTCGTCGGTCACAGCAGTAGGTATCATCATAAATGTCCACTCTTTCACAAGTGCGCAGCAGAGAGACGTCCAAGGCAAGTCGCGTCACTTTAGTATCAACATTATCATCTTCTTCTTCGTCTTCATGATTACCACGAATGGATGCAATAATGCTGATAGTTTTAAAAAAGAAAATAATATGACATATGGCAGAGTCTACAAGAGGTAGTCGTATGTCCATAGTTTCAATTCAAGTTAGTCCAACAGCCTATAATAAGTAGATACATACCCACCGTTTTGTGTGTTTCGTGAAGAAGAGAGAAAAAGACATTAAATGCTTAATGCAACCTTTGTCATTTTATGCACGTACAAAGAGGACAAGCTCACCAATACTACATAACTCGGACATAAATAATCATCATGCCTTATCAGTTTGGAGCTGGTTGGGTGATAGATGAAAGAGAATTTCGATACATTGTGTTATGTTTTACTTTTAGATGAGCTTCAAGTACGTTGTTACGCGCATACTTATACAACTTATTTATAATACATAAAAATGGTACTGTGCAGTGTAAGTGGATTTGGCAAGTAATGTAAAGTGTAATAATAAGTAATAATAATACGAGTACCTATATAATGCATGGTAGTATGGTGGTTGAGAAGTGGACACGACACACGAAATAACAATGCTCCATTCACAAAAATCGACCATGTACCAAGAAGATTCTTAATCTTTTACACGTTTCAGGGTAGCAGCAGCAGCATCAGCAGTGCTATATCAGAGAATATGAAAACTTAATAGCTGGTCATATTTTAAGAAACGTGACTCGTGACATTAGGATAATAATAGGCAGTAATAAAACGGCTATAAAAAGTATCAATACTTTTGCCATCATTACAAGCAACATTTCCATATCGTACGTACTAAACTACTAGTTTTGTCAGTCAATCGTTTATTTTTTTTCCTTTTTCCAATTGTAGAAACTGGCTAAGAAAGGGCACAGCCATTATTGTTATAGACTGCTCGTCTCACCAAGATTTAAAATATTTTTTACAAGTTCAGTTGGTTTTCTTGATACTATACACAAAGTTTTGCAAGTTAAGTTACGTTTACGGCAAATCACTAAAAACATTATAAAGATCTTGTCGTAACTGACTAATTATGGATGTATGTAACTGTAAATTTTTCCTGCACCGTTTTAACAACATATGTCTGTGATTAAGTAAATGAAAGTCTTCAAAGTACATGTCCTCATTACTTTGTGATTTGTCAATAACTTTATCATGTACCAGTGGATGTATTTCCGTCTTCCCGCATATCTTTACGCGTTTTTCTCAAAACTCCCCTTAAAGAAAAAATGAAATCATCTCACAATATCTAGTTTATGTGCGTTTAATAGTTTTCCTTTACTAAAAATAAGGTAATCTTTTAAAATTCCAAGTAAGAAACAGATATGCACATGTTAAAATCAGTTTTTTTTCTTCTCTCCTCCTTCCTGTTCACTTACATTTGACATATGTCTTGACAATGTAATGATTGGAATGAAACATTACTAATGAGAAAGCAATGCAATTATGAGGAGAGATTAGAGAGCATCTATCTAAATGCATGTAGTTTTTTTCTGTAATGAACATCTAGGCAATTTATTATTACCGTATGATGTTTGCATGTTGTACACAAGCGCGTATTATCTTTGTCCGCCAAATATACGTATGCATAGGTATACACTCTCAAGTTTATCTCTCTTATTTGACATATAACCAGCCATGGTGGTGAAATATATATAGCAAGACTGCTATAACGGAGATTACTTTTTAATAATATATAATAGTAATACGAGTTTAAGCACGTTACATCATGTACTAGTAATAATATTGTTATTATGCCATTGCACTTCATTACCTGGTTTATAGGTCTACAAGATGGATTTAGATGAATATATAGATAGATTTTTATTATAATGTATAGAAACTATTAAAGATTACAGAGATACAAATACAAACACACACTTGCATATATACAGAGGGAGAGAGAGAGAGACAAACATGCATTTTATAAGATGCGTGGCAGTAGAAAAAAAATTCGTTTTCAAATGGCAGCAGGGAGTCACAGCGTGAGACGTCTTTCAGGATATTTTTTCATTGTTACCTTGTCTCCTGGATAAAAAAAGGCTTCATCTCATCTTCTTCTTTGCTGATGCTCACCTACTCACTTCTTCTTCTTCTTCTTCATCCAAGTCAATCTGTTTGAAGCTGAGCTCGTACCTCATGATCATGTCCATTTGGATTGATGATGGTGAAATGGGAAAAAAGAAAGGAGCAAACCGAGATGAAACTTAAAGCGCATTACCATTAGTATCTTATAGATATTTTATATAGAGAGCTTGTATCTGTGCGCAGCACTATCATCATCATAAGCAGCAACCATCAGTCTCTCTATAGAAGGACGTTGGACGTGTGGTACTCTACAAAGTATGCAAAGAAAGAATTTGTTACATCTGCCGGGGTTTTTTTAGCTTCTAAAAAGGATCTAGTATGAGATTGCTTTTGCTCAAGTTGACTATATTATGTGGAGTCGACATTGCTGCACACTGTTGTTGTTGGTTTGTGACAGACGATTTCTGCATTCTTCCTCTTTTTACCTTCTCTTATATTCTGGTTGGTACTGTGGTGTGTGTGTGTGATGCAGTTTCTAATGTGCAGAAACAAAGCAGTTTTTTAATAGAAATAACACTCTAAAGAGTCTAATACTTTTTCAGGTTGATGACGACGGAGCAAGAAAACAACTTCATGAAAATGATTATTAGATTGCCGGAGAGAACTAAAACGAAATATACAGTTGATGATGACGAGATGATGATGGAATCCTGTTGAATGCAATAACTTTTTTTGCCAGAAGATTTTCAAAGTGTGTTGTATCTTGAGTTTTTTTGTTTGCGGCTCCTTTTCCAAACAAGTAAAATGTGGATCTTTGACAGATACGAGAAGAATGTGACTGAATCTTTTTTCAAGTGGACATGATGCGTGCTAATTTGACATGGGCATTTTATGTAAGTATGAAAATGGTAAATGGAAGGTAGTGGGGATCAATTTCTTGATAAAAAATATTCAGGAGGAGTCTGCGACTTTTTGAGGTGTACCTTACAGGGATTCAAGTTAAAGCTTCAAACTTTTACTTTTTCAGAAATATTTTACTGCTGGCTTATTTAAATCTTTTTCTTGAAACATTGTGCCCCAATCAGTAAAATTGCAAAGGGGATGAAAATGTTAATTGCAGAATTATTATAGATATTAAACTGACGAGCACTTTATGTTAGGATTTTTGCAATAAGGAAGGCTCTACACAATGGGAATCGTTTCAAAATATTATTCCTTGCAAACACTGCAAAATGGCTAATAAATACACAAAAGTGAGTTTGTATCCTAATGACTAATACAAAACGACAGCGATGTGCAGCACTACAGCTTTTTTTTTAAGAATTTAAGATGAATTTACAAATAACTACCCATAAGCAACTTTCAACTTTGTTTTTCTTCAAATCATCATCGTGAATAAAAAAAATGATGAGTGAGCCAATCTTTATAATATGAGTATTGTACCAACGCGCTTAAACACCCCTATCATTTAGCCTTTTCCTTCTCCGGCCCTCCATATCACACACACACACTGAGGAAACACACGCTTTTCATTGGAATCCATCCATCCATAACCTTTCACAGTCAAACAAAGTCTGGCTGCCACTTCATCATAAATGCATGTATACTTATGGTTGACTACCTTTTCACTTTTTTTCCTTTTGGGTACTGCGCCGTCACAAACTCAACTATTCATGATCATGGACTTGCAAAACTTGCATAATCATCATCGTTAGCAGTGCTCATCTTCCTGATGATGTGAACCCAGCCATCATTCTACCATTTTTCATAAGAACTTTTCAAAAATCCCTTTTTCTGCAAGTCATATTGCTAAATAGGTAAAAATATTGAAAAACAAACGCTTTTGAAAATTTTCGTTAAGGTTTTGTTGTATAAAAACCTTGTTGCACACCAGCATTCAAGTACCTAGCATAAAGGATAGTTGTGCTGTGATGGTGGCAGTTGCATTACACACACTCTCTCTCTTTACTTGAGTCAGTCTGTCATTTTATAGACTTCTCCTCTTACCTACTTCTATCATCATCATCACCGTACAACTACCTACAGCACAGTACATAGAAGTCAATCCAAGAAACAAAAACTGGTATACACATAACACACACATATATTATCCCACACAACCAAGTAGTCATTCTGCAGATGCATACATTGTATTTTTGACACAAGTAAAACATATCTACTCCTCGGTTGTTTACTGACAATGAATTTCCAGATAAAAATTAATGGGTTTCCGGACAGAAAGTTATCCCCTCAAAACTTTGTTTTTATCAAGAAAATTACAAATAAACACAGTCAAGCTGTTCTTGACAAGTGGAAACGGCAAAAGAAGACAAGGAGATGGGAGAAACGGAAAGATTCAAACAAAGTACCAACGGTAAAATGGAGTCAAGTCATTAAGAATCCTCCCTCTCTCTGTCTCTCTCTCTATCCCAATAATAATAGTAAATAATAATATACATTGGGATCTGCAGCCCAAAACAACATGTATAACTCTGCGGATGACAGGTCTGGATTACCGGCTCAACTGGAATGAAACAGTCAGCAAAATAATATGTACGTTTGATAACACACTGCATTGTGTAGTACGTATATAATAATGATGATAATATTTTTGTGTCTGACTCTCCTCGTATTATACGTTTATTTATATATTTATGCATTATATTTACTCTTTACTTGTCTAGACAATATACCTTCAGAAGCAGTGCAATAAATGCGTGATGCATCATCATCATCATCATCAACATAATTTCCAACCAACCCCAAACAAGTACAACCAACCCTACTACTATATTGTATTGCTGCTGCATTACATTCGTAAATCCTTCTGGCGCATATGCATACACACCACCACAATAAAAGAATCCAACATGACTGCTGCTGCATACGCGCACGTTTGCCGGTAATACTGGCAAACTCCCATTCAAAATGAAATTCATCCAGGCAATAGTTGACGAACCAACAGAAAATGCAACTTTTTACCTCTTGAAAAATATATTACGTACAGATAACTCTATGCATAATACGTGTATCTTGAATCCATTAAGCTTTCAATGTTATAAAAGGCTGGTATAATAAGTTCCCTTTTCCCTGTTACGCGTATACTGTAAATAAGGAACACACTAGAAACACAAGAGGAAAGAGCTGTGTGCTGCAACATTATTGCATTTTGTGACAATAACGATAAACGACCAAGACCTTATAAAAATAATAATAAAAAAGTGCATTCTCGCATTCGACGCATATTGCGTTGTATAATGTTCCGTTGAACAAAATTGCGTATAGAGGTTCTATATAGACGCGGAAACACATTATGCAATGCGCTTACCACAATCAAATATTATTATATAAACTTTGCACGCAGTTTCATATTGTATACTTGCGTATCAACCCAAAGTAGTTACTTTTATACGTTGGTTGTTATTATAGGTATTTCTAAGGCGCTTTCATCATCACTGCCATTGCGTTATGAGAGAGTGTGTGCATAGCTATGTATGTATGTGTGTGCGTTGGTTTCTCCAAAGAGAATTGTGAATGCAAAGGACGTGAGAGAGAGAGAGAGGATTTTCATTGGAATGGATGAACACGGTAGGGGAGATACCCCCTCCCGAAGCGAATAAAATCAAGAACAGGAAGAAAATTCTGATGGTGGTGTAATGATGACGATGATGTTGTTACTATATTTTTACTCTATGGAGCCAGTAGAAAGACATGTTTATACATAGGTACCCACATATATGATGATGAATGTATACAGTATCAACTGTATAGCGTTGCAGCAGCTTTAACGCCTTAGTTTGAGCTTAACTCCAGTTATATGAAAACCAAAAAGATTCGTCAACATAGCTTATGCAATACGCAATAATAGCATACAACGTACAAGGCTACGTTGTATATATGTATGTGCGTTGAGGAGAGATGACAAGAAGTGGAACACCGCGAGGAGCTCTTTTATACTCCACAAGAAAAAATGCAATGCTGCACTTTTACCACAATAAAAATAACATCATGTTAAGATATATAATAATTACAAAAATTCAAGGTTGTCTTTCACTCATCATTTATTGGCGGCTATCGGCTAATTCATAACTTTTTTATACAGAGAAAACAACACAAATAGAAGCACCCAGCATCTTATGAAAGTCCAGCTGGAAAAATTATTAAAACTCTCTCGTTTATTGCACAGGAAATATAAGATGAATACACATGAAATGATACAAAATACACTCGTTTTGTACTTTTCTACACTAAAATATACTCTTCGCTGTACTCGTAGTGGCACTTCCTGTGCTTACTAAGCGCCTTAATTTAAGTGAGTGTGAATGAGAGAGTATAACTTTTGCTTTCTATTTTTCCTCAAACATTTTTCTTATACTTACACTAGGCATGTTTGCACCTTTTCTGTCACGCTTGATCATCGTCAATTTCATTTTTTTTTTCAATGTTTCCGTTTAGCTTAGCCAGTCAATGATACACAAGTAAACGAAACTGTGTAGATATATGAATAGAGAAGCAAGTATACAATAATGTTTGTTATTGTTCTGTTATATAAGAAATATCAACTGGTAAACATTGTATCAGTATCGCCATTACATCATTCATTACGGTAGATTTCTTATATCATTTTATTCTTTACCTTCTCTCTACAATGGAACGCCACAACACCAGGTTTTCTTCTCTGAGGCTCCCTCCTGATTATCCTGGTGCGATGCGGTACTGCGGTTTCTGCTGGGATCTCGGTTGGTGACTGACTTCACTGAATAGATACATAAATACATTATGCAACCTTGTGATTTGTACGTGTAGTCCAACGCACTACACATATTAAGCTGACATGCATCCTCACGGTAGAGATAGATCTATAAGTGCATTAAACACATCACTTTTGATTCGTTCTTTTTTAGAGAAGACGACTGAGGAGAAGAAGAAGAATCAGTTGATGATGAGGAGAGGACTCTTTTTTGCTTTTGTTATTATTATTTTGGTTACGGTGATCACATGCTGGTGATTCTTACTGTGCCTGCCTCAACTGATTCTTCTCCGGTTATTATTATTGTTGTTGTTTGCTGTGCTAGCTGCTGATGACGAAGATGTGATACTGACGATGATGATGCTGCTGAAGAAGAAGAAGATGCTGCTGCTGCATTGGTTTTGGATGCGTACTTACATACTTTTTTTGATAATAATACCAACTACTGTGCTGAGGATTTTCTCTCAGTGCGCGAATCTCTGTATATATGAGACCAAGTCGGGGGGTATGACCCCCCACGCGAGTTCTTTTGAGACAACAAAAAAATGCCATGCTGCGATAATAGCTTAGCAGATAGACAGGGGGTCCCTCAAACCCCATATATAGCCACAGTCTGAGTCGACGAAAACTGCAAACTTGCCCAACACTCTCCTCCGGACTACAATGTGCTCTCTATGTGATCACTGTTCATTTATATATAATATGTATCTTTATACTTTTTTTTATATTTTTTTACACAGTACTGAAAATAAAAAAGTGAAATATATGTATGATGCTTTTATATTCACTCATTCGTTCGTCGTCTTTGGTCCTAGTCAGTCAAGTCTCAACTTTGGAGTCAGTTCCTTTTCGTCATCATTATCGTCATGAGCAAACTACATATTGTCGTGGCTTCGTTCTCGTCCTTATACTCTGCTTCACGGAACGTGCACAACTGGAAAAAAGTCATTACTGCGAGGAGCAAACAATTTTGCAAGGAATTGGTCAAGCAAAGCGGAGCCACAACAGTGGAGATTGTGGAGTGGCGGGCTCATCGTGTCATCTCGTAATCATCTGGTCAGTAAGCATGACATCGTGGGAAATCATTATAAAGAAAGCAACCGTATTTTTGTCGTCTGAAGGACCCAAGCAGTCTACGACTCATGGGACATGACAACACAGGAGTTGAGTTGTGTGGAATAAAGTATTGGTACGGACCGCTAGGTAGGCATATCACGAAAAAGTGTCTAGTGTCACCATAAACTAGTCAAAGCAGAGGGCCCTTTTCACTCCCTATCCTCTGCTAACAACGGCTTATACACGGCAACACATGTTAACAACCCCAACAAGCGGCTGCCATGTACCGATAAGCATCTCATCTAAATGTGAAAATCTTTCTGGACGATCTGTTTTTCTGTTGTTATTTTCGTTGTATGTTATGGTTTTTCGAAAAGTGTTTTACTCCATCATTCGTGTATACATCAAACAGATTTCAACTGTCCCACCAATAAGAAACATGCTTGTTTGTCGTGAAAGTTACGAACTACAATGTCTGATATCGTCATACACGCCTTTTTAGCATCATTACAACATTCACTAGAGTGAATCTCAAACACACACATATTTCTTTGTCCAGTGCCAAGAGTCCTTTCCCTTCCAAAAAATAAAGTGTCATTCATTTTGTTCCTCTGCCCTTAACGCCTTGATCGCTAGTTTACAAGTTGGAGTAAATGGTGCAAAGAAAGCAATCCATATGTCACAAAAGTAAGTGTCTGGACAAATGATTGTACAAGTTTTCCCCATTAACAACAACTCCATCTCTAAATAATACTACTTTTTCTCCATGTTTGGCATCCACTCTGGGTGACTTCACGCTTCTTCATCATCCTTACGTTGAAATCCAACTCAGAGAGTTTTTGTTACTTTTCCTTCTCTCTCTCTCTCTCCCACTCTCTTTCTTGCAGTGATACAAACAGGCCCGTACATCAAGTCAAACAAGTAGAGTTTTTGCAAGTGACAGGTTTGTTGTTGTTCCTGTTTTTGTTGGTGGTGCTGCTGCTATATACGAAATGAAAAAAAAAAACGTTGAAAAAAGAAGCTGAAGCTGAACAACAACAACAACAGGAGAAAAAAAGAAGATCGAAGTAGACGAAGAAGGAGAACTATCGTGCATATCACCATCATCATCAACGCTCTATTACTATTGCCATACATAATGTATTTCCTTGTGTGGCGGCGGCGGTGGTGGTGCCATTCCAGTTCAACTTCTTGTAAAAAAAAGTATTCTCTCTATCCCTCTCACTCCTCTCCTCTCTCTCTCTCCTCTAGTACTCTCGTCTCTTCTTCTCTGCTCTCTTTTTTATTTGACGTTGGTGTTTTGTTGCTGTTGTTGTGAGAAGTGCTGGTGACTGCGTCGACGAAGGAGAAAAGCACTTAAAAAGTTTAGCACGTCACTACTAGAATAATACACACCCGTTTGGCTGCACAAACACACACGTTTTTACCTTATGTATCTGTAGTAAGTGTGTGTATGGACGACAAAAGCTCTAACTTGCTAATATATTTCATGTATATGTTTTTTATCCGGTTCTCTATCGGTTTGACAGGCTGTGAATCGTATGACTATGGAAAAAATGGTGATAATATGGTGATGTGTTATAGACCAACTTTATTGAACGCTATAAGCTACGTGCCAGATATATGAATGTTTTTTTTTGGTAGGCATATAGCCCTGTCATCAGTGCCAAAGATATGTACCTATATAGTATTCGTATAAGTTGTAATGAATGTACTTTAATTTATGGTTGCGTGTTGAACTCGCACCATTACTAGGCTCGAAGGAAAGAATGACGACGGAGAACATAATGAAAGGTTTATATAGACAGTAACTTACGAGGGAATGAAGTATACCTGTATAGTCTCTCTTTCTCTCTACATATCTCAACGCGATGTTTTGATAGTCTATTAAAAGGCTGAGATATTCATGTACGCTGTAACGTACTCCTTAAAAGGATGTAAGGAGATAAAAAAATGTTTCGATATTATGATTACCAGCCAGAGCAGCATTCACTCCCAGTACTGTGATAGATAGCCAATGGAGTAAATGCATATGCATACTGTGTATCTTCCTTCCTTCTTTGCCTTTTTTATTCTCTTCTCAATCTCGTTCTAGAGAGAGAGAGAGAGGAGATAGATAGACTGACTTGAGCGGACAGCAACTTGTCAGTACAACCATGATTGCAAAGCTGCGAGAAGAATTAAAAGAAAAACTCCAAATTGCTGCTATTCCTATGTAATGCCTTGAGTGAGGATTTTCCATTAAAAAAACTTGTGTCTACGCTACGACTCCGGGTTCGAGGAGGTTTTCATGTGGATGTATGCCGAAGCTGAATGGATGATGATGACGGCATCACGACACGACGGTCCAGTCCAGCGTATTATTTGTATGTCGACTGACTGGTTGCTTTCATGAGTGTTTCTAGTTTACTAGTCACTATATAGTAGTTTTTGCTATGTATCATGTGTAGTTATTAGTATAGAAAAGACTGACTCTAACGAAATGATAATTTACAAGATGAAAATTTA